>APFE030558827.1:2510-181963 GCA_000404065.3 Pinus taeda | reverse complement strand
TTCGACAAAATTCCTTGTTTCACACATCGGGATAAGTTTCACTCAAATGGTGTTTCAGAGCAATAAAAGATGAATTTGGGAAACATGAGAGGTTTTTTTCCATAACATGCCAAAGAAGAAAAACCACCTTCACTTTTTTCACAGGTGTCATGGTTCTAGAGAAATGTCAAAATTACAATCGCGAGATCCAAGGCGGTTGACCAAGGCATTAAAACGGAGAAAGAGGCCCAATCCCCTCCTTATCTTGGCCGAGGCTTCTTTGAAGGAGAATAGCACTAATTAGCTCAGCCACAGCACAAATCCCAAGAAATTTTGAGCATTTTGGGTAATTTTGGTTTTTTTTAGGCAATTTACAGGTTTTCTCCATTAACGGGTATCACCCCCCGTGAGACCCTTCATCCCGGCAACTCCATTTTGAAAAAACTCAGCATTTCCAGATTTGTCATGCAAAGTTACACATGCTCATCAAAGGACTAGAGATTTGGTGAAGTTTTGGGCCTCCAGAAAGTCAAAAAATATGCAAATTTTGAATTTCTGCCATTTTTTTGAACTGCAGAAAGTTGTCTTGGGAGAATTGAGTTTTGACAGGGAAAATGAACTCCAAATTCAAAAATTCTAGCTCGGTTGGAAATTAGACTCATAGACCTTTCCAGCAAGCCCATGTTTGTGCAATTTGGCTACCAGCAAGTGCCCCAAACATGGCTCCAAATGGGCGCGACCCGTCAGGCAGGGGGGCACGACCCGTCAGGTAGAATTGTCCAGAAAAGCACTGTACGACCCCAAAAATGCAGATTTGACTCAGTTTGACTTTTTGAGGTGAATTATGATTCTCTTTGATGTAATTATGGTACTTTTTAGACACTTTTACCCTTATGTAACTCTTCTTGGAGATTCATTCATGAAAAGGGTAAAAATTAAATGAATGAATTGGTTTCCAAGTTTATAGAGGCAAGTTGTTTTAACTGCCTAGATTGTAGTGCTTAGTTTAGAAGTGGTTGAAACATCTCCTAGGATAGTGAGCTCGACCCATGGAGGCAGAGAAAGAGGTTAGATCATCTATATTATGTACTTTCTTGCTCATTTTCATGGTTGGACTCTTGAGGGAGAAACTATCATGTTATTATTTCACTGTATCTCTTCAATTTTTGGCTAAGGAAGACTAGGGTTTTGCAGTCCTCTTTGGGATTCTTGTGGACTCATGTGTTGATGGTGTGTTTCTCAATGTTCTTGTAATTTTTTTTATGTGATTCATTTCCTTTCTTTACTTCTGCACATTAATCAAATGAAGTGTTAAAGTAAGAATTCATGCTCGCCATGCTCTGCTTTTAAGTTTGTTTAATTTCAGTGTGTTTTACTGTCTAAAGAGAATTCAAAGTTATTGTTTGCTCTCTTTAGCTCTCTTTCTTTCATTCCTAACCATCCACTTCAGTTAAAGTCATCAACACTGTCTCATACCTTTCCCCAAGGAACCCCCTGCAGAAACTGTGTCCCATCCCTGCACCCAAAATTGCCCTCTCCTCAATTTGCCACCAAAAACCCAAAAACTTCAAAATCAATCTTTCTGATCAGTTTATTAGCCTAATATTAGTGTTACCTTATTGGTCTTCTCATCTATTAGAGATTTTACGAGATAGACCAGAGAGAGCCTTCTCCTGCCCCGTAGGGCTAGCTATGAGGCTAAATGGTTTGATTTAGCCTTGAGGTTTACCTGTCTCAGCCTGAGGTGAAATTTCAAGCGCTAACATATTGGCAACCATACTGGGGAGAACATTCAACTTGTTGATTGTCTTGTCCCAGTACATGAAATCAAATTGCAGATCTGATGCTGATGGTGGACAACAATCAGACACATATGCAGGCTGAAACATTCACCTAGCGACTCCAACTCGATCCAGACAGTTCAGTGCTCGCTGATTCATTCATGCAATGGTAGGGTATGTGGCAAAACTTACCCTGTGTGAAGCTGTAGAAGAAATAAGAAATGATTTAGCAAATACTGAATTTGATGAATATGTTTTCAGTGCCTTGCTTCAATGTTTGAAATCTCTAAAGTTCCCTCAGTTCAAAACTAGATTTTGTGAGTTAATTGTTGAAAGAATCGAAAAGGAGATTCAATATTTAGATGAGCAGATCCAGTCATATGATTTCCGAGATCCAAAAAAGTTCTTGGAAATCCTTCCTCCATCGAAACAAGAAATAATAGACTTGCCTACAGATGTTTACATTGATAATGTGCAGCTGGAAGTATGTATTGCAGAGTTGGGGCAGCCAACAGAGTCTGGCTTCCATGATCCAATGGCAGCATACATGGACATTTTTTTTCAGTTTGATTGATAGATCAAGCTATCTTGTACGTGACCAGGCTCGTTACGTGCATGAAGAGCTGCCAGCAATAACATCTCCGTCTTGGTGGAAGCATTCTAAAATGGCATCATTCTCAGGTTTACTTGAATGGTTGATCTGGCACTTCAGTATTACCTGATCTAGTGTTTTTACAGCAAAGTAGGGTAGATTTTGTAAATAAATAAGCAGCCATAAGGCATCATTTTGTTCCAGTTTCATTATAGTTTTAGTGTGAGGTTTGCTGAGTCAGTTTTTCAGTCTTTTCAGTCAAGTTTCAATCAATAAATGAGTTAGAGTCTTGTGTCGTTTGCCGAAATAATGACTCCATCGCCAAATGGTTGAAAGCATTGGTCTGCTCTCCCAGAGGTCTGAGGTTCTTGGCACCTCCAAGGAGCTACCATCCCCATTGGAGCCAATGTTAGTGTCAGTCTTTCCAGCCTTCCTCCAGTGATCAAATATGCTCTTACAAAGTTATTTTGAAGTGTCAAGGTCAAATTTTGTCATTTCAGTGAGTTTTCAAGCAAAATTTGGTCACTAGGCATTAGGTCTAGGGTTTGCTCACACTCTTTTCAAAGTTACCCAAATGCCAATATATGTTACTATTTAGCTGAGTCTATCATCATTCATAGGGTTGTCATTATCATCTCAGTATCTAATGAGTCATTTTACACCTTGTTCATGCTTCAGTTGCGCCTAGGTTCCCTCTCCTAGGGTTTTGAAGGCAATTTCTCTTGGACGGTCAAATCATCGGCAAAACTTGTTTCCTGATGTTCATACACCTTCCCCTATCCTTAAAGTACCTTACCAAATGCTTCCCATCACTGAGATTCCCCAAATTCCTCATTTTCGCACAAACCCTAGTTTCTAGCTACAACCTGGCAATTTTCTAGGTTGGGCCTGTGTTTTTCCCTTTTGGACCCCTTTCCCTCACTCAATCTCTAAGATTCCACTTTCCCCTGCTTCCTAACATCCCTCCCTACTCCCAAATATTTCCCCAAGAATTTAGAAGCCCCCTATCCCCTTCATTTCGACAAAATTCCTTGTTTCACACATCGGGATAAGTTTCACTCAAATGGTGTTTCAGAGCAATAAAAGATGAATTTTGGAAAACGGAGAGAGGTTTTTGTTCCACAACATGCCAAAGAAGAAAAACCTCCTTCACTTTTTGCACAGGTGTCATGGTTTTAGAGAAATGTCAAAATTACAATCGCCAGATCTAAGGAGGTTGGCCAAGGCACTAAAACGACGGAAAAGGCCTGATCCACTCCAAATTTTGGCCAAATCTTTTTTTACTGAGCATGGTACTTGATTGGGGACTCCCAGCCCAAATTTCAAGAAATTTGGAGAAAATTTTGTCAATTGTGAATTTTTTGTGCTACACACAGGTTTTTGCCCCCAACGAGTCGCGCACCGTGCGCGACCCTTTCGATTGGGAGGTCCATTTCAGGAACAGTTTGCATTTTTGGATTTTTCTTGCAAAAATACACTTTCTCAGCAAATACCAAGAAATTTTACGAAGTTTTGAGCCTCCAGAAGGTCAAAAAACAAGCAAAAAATGACTTTCTGCCACCTTTTTGACACACAGGAAGCAGTCTTGGGAGATTGCAATTTTGGAGGGGCAAATGGACACCAAATTCCGAAATTCCACTTGGGTTGGAAATTAGACATCCATACCTTTCCAACAAGCCCACGTTTTCCTCATTTGGACTCCTGGAAGTGCCTCAAAAGCAGGCCCAAAGTTGCGTTATGCGTTGAGATTCAGGGCGCTACGCATCAGGCTATTTTCACAGAAATGCACCTATAGCTCAGCAAAACACAGTTTTGACTAGGTTTGACTTTTTGGAGTGGATTTTGATCGTCCTTGATGTAAATGATGTAATTTTATGATACTTTGGCACTTATTTATCTCTTCTAGAAGATTCATTCATGAAATAGGCAAAAATTTAATGAATGAATTGGTTTCCTAGCTTATAGAGGCAAGTTGTTTTGACTGCCTAGATTTTAGTGCTCAGTTTGGAATTGGTTGAAACAGCTCCTAGGATAGTGAACACAACCCCTAGAGGCAAGGAAAAATGTTAGCTTGCCTATATTATGTACTTTCTTAGTCATTTTCATGGTTGGACTCTTGAGGGAGAAAGCTTCTATTGTATTACTCATTGTATCTCTGCATTTTGGCAAAGGAAGAAAGACCAGGGTTTTGCAGTCCCTTTTGGGATTCCTGTGGTTACATGTATTGATGGTGTGTTTCTCTTTGTACTTGTAAGTTTGTTATGTGAATCATCTTCTTACTTTTTCTTCTGCAAATTAGGCAAATGAAGTGTTAAGGTAGAATTCATGGTTGCTATGCTCTGCCTTTAAGTTTTCTTAATATTAATGTTTTCAGCTGTTTAAGGAGAATTCAAGGTGATTGCTTGCTCTCCTTAGCTCCTCACCAATCATTCTCATCCATTCAAATCTTTCAAAGGCATCAATACAGTTTCCTACCTTGCCCCAAAGAACCCCCTGCGAAAGCTGTGTCCAATCCCCGCACCCAAAATTGCCTTTCCCCAATTTTCCACCAAAAACCCTAAAAATCCTAAATCAAACCTTTTTATCAGTTTACTAGCCTAAAATCAGTGTTCTTTATTGGTTATCTCCACCCATTGAAGATCTTT
This sequence comes from Pinus taeda, assembly GCA_000404065.3. NCBI lineage: Eukaryota > Viridiplantae > Streptophyta > Pinopsida > Pinales > Pinaceae > Pinus > Pinus taeda. Next base: position 176,966 of record APFE030558827.1, on the reverse strand, counting down.
GCTGAGATAGACCGGAGAGAGCCCTCTCCTGCCCCGTAGGGCTAGCTACGAGGCTAAGTGGTTTGATGTTGCCTTGGAGTTTACCTTTTTCAGCCTGAGGTGAAATTTCAAGCGCTAACAGAGTGAAAGGGTCAAATAGGCTATAAATAGTCTAGAGAAATAGGTTGAAAATTGCTCTCTAACGTTTTTTTGTTTCAAAATGTCTACAGGGATAGGCAAGGGGCCTTTGCCTTTTTTTTGGGTAATTTCTTATAAAAACTTTTGTTGATCTTAAACTCATCTTTCATATCTAGCCATACATTGCAGTTCATGGCCTGGGGGTAAGATCAACAATCTTGTAAATGCCTCACCTTTATAGGTGATTGGTAACAAACTATGCCATTTCATTCAGAGGTGTATCATTATAACTCAATTACTAAAAACATGGTCACTCAAAATTTCAACTTCATCTAAGGAAATCTCCTTTCCTTTATATTTTTGGCTTAATGACCTCTAATGCCTTCCAAATTAATCTTAGCTGTAAGGTTCCTTTGATTTCCACATCAGTTGGGATACTAAATTACTAATAAGAAGAGTTTGTAGGTTATGATTTCTCCAAGTATCAAGGAGATTTTCTCCAAAGGAGCTCCTATATCTATGAAAGAAGATGCATTGTAATTAATAAGAGATTGGGTGAACATAAGACATTCATGGGTATATTTATCATTTGTACCTGTTGTACAAAGAATTAGTTATTCATTAATAGAATGTGTCTCAGTTATTCTCTACATATTTTTGTTCATCTTGTGGTTTTAATCCGTGTTTCATTCATTTGGTTCAGTTTTCCTTCTAGTTTATAGATATCTACTTTTCTATATGTGCTACATTTTCAACATACACTAAGAAATTTGTACTATGCTACATATCTCATCCCTATTTTTTGCAGTAAGATAAGTTAATTAAGAGTCAAGTATTTATGTTGTTGCTATTCTTGGGTTTGAAGAATCTAAATTTATAGAAGATAAAACATCATTTAAATAAACATTTAATATCTTAACTCCCTTGGGAAACAATTAGAATTTAATATATAACATTTAAAAATGTCCCCTCTTTTCAGGATATGTATAAAAGAATGCAAATATACTGCAACATAAATATACAAAATATTGGACAAATTGAAATTTCAATTGAAGGAAAAAAAAAAGAACAAGGGAAAAGGAAGAATCAAGGTTAAATATTAGTATGATCATAAAAATATAAATAGAAACATATTTTGGTGGTAAAATGTTATTTCCTCCTAAAAATTCTATAATAGGGAGTGGGCATCCTATATTAATACAGGGCTACCACCTACAAATTGACAAAAAACCAATGTTTCTTTCAAATTTTCTAGTTAAATTGTTACTATGGCTCATGATATCTAGACAAAATCTTGTAATAGATGATTCCACCTCAATAAGCAATGTATCTTTTAAATTTTATGGTTGAACTTTTACTATGGCTTAAATGATATCTCGAGAAAATATTGTAGGGGTTGATTAAGAGATAATATATGTTAAAATTCAAAACAATTTCCAACATTACTAACAAAAGAATACTAGGTTGGTAGCTTCCTGGTAGAATAGACCTTTTAAATTCAAGAGAATACCAAAATTTGGTAGCTTGCTGATAGAATAGACCTTTTAAACTCAAGATGGAAATGAACTTGCTTGAAAATTGTGGAAGCCACTACAAGACAAGTTAGAAAGCAACAATGCACTATAATGCTCATGTATGGGGAAAGAGAGATGTCCCATCGCTGCTAGTACGTTATTATACTAGAAGAAGTAATGAATAAAACAACTCTAGAATGAACTAGTTGTTTTACATAAGATTGAATGTCCAATATAAATATTATCTATTGGAATGTAAAACAGATTTGTAATTTTTCATTCCAAAAAACTAACAAGCATGAATTACAAATTTCACCTGATATTAAAAAATTGCAGCAAAGGGGATTATGTAAGAATTATTAATTATTATATTGAAGATACCTACACAACTTCGTTATTTTGGGATGCACACTTTGGCAATTGGTCCTTACCAAAAATCCATATATTTGATCAGGTTAATTTTCTCATCTTAGAAATAATTATGCCACCCTTTCCAAGAAAACACCCAATCTGGTTTGATGGAACAAGGAGTCTTGTTGTTGAAATTTTATATTTCTCAAGTCCAGAAGTGGCAATATGATTGTACACCTGAAGAAGAGCATTATGTGCAGGAAAAAGTCTACCTTCTGGGAGTTGCAATAGGATTTTATTCAACATGACAAACTATTTCAGAAGCATATCATATATAATTCATCCAAAGCATGACCATTCAATTACATTTTTAGATAACATGAAGAAACCATAGCAAATAAAAGTGAACATGGGTCCTTGCACTCACATCCCTTTCCACTTTTTCCACCTAAAAACTTAAGGCACAAACCCAAAAAACATTGGTAGAGTGGACAACTCTAAAGCATTGATATACGATACTGAAGCAAGAAAATATATATGTAAAGAATAAAAGTTGAAGGCACAAAAAGGATAAAGAATGTATTGTAGAGGCTATAACCACCCTCCAAAATTTTTCCTTAGCTTAGTTTTGGAGCCTCCCTACCAACCATCCTTAGTAGCATGTCTTGCATTGTCAAGTGTAGAGGCTTCATTTGATTTTTAGTGGCTTTCCAACCTGTGCATGTTAGTTTGCTTCATTCCCTTCACAGGAAGCCACTCCGGACTTAAGCTATTTGCTGGTTGAGAAGCTCCCTCTGAAAATTGCGCAATTCTAGAGGGGAACCAACCTTCCCTCCAGAAATTGTACAATTCTGCCGGGCAACCTACTGGGCTTAGAAATTGCGCAGAACTGTTAGACAAGCTCCCCAGAGAAAACTGTACAATCTAGCCCAGCATTGCAACTCAGTCTAGAAATTGCGCAATTCTGGGTAGTAGTCACCTACTGACCCCAGAAATTGTGCAATCCCTCTAAGGCATCCAGCCCAGCTTAGCCCAAAAACTATGCAAATCCCTCTCCTAGTCTTGCAGGCTGTCGCATGTACCTTCAGGTTGATCGGTTCCACCTGGGACCCAGAAACCTGATTTGCATGCATGGATTTCTTTTCCCGAAATAGCAAAAAGCAACATGCAAAAATCATCCCTAGATTTTAGGCATCTATTTTTAGTAGATGGAGGTTGTAGTGTTGTTTTAATCAATCCTAATTGACCACGGCTACAACCATTTAATTGTCAACCCAGGGTAGGTCTATTATTTCAATGGAGTTTGCACTATTTGTGCCGATACACTACAACCAAGAGTGAAAATAGAAAACAGTAAAGAATGTCGCTGAATTAATTGTAGAAACTAACATTCATGCAAAAATTAAAACAATCTATAGAAATGGAATCAAACTTCACAATTACCAAAACAAAGGCGTGCCACACACTGTACTGATAATTACACCAGCTGGTTAACTACCATACTTCTAATCAAATATGTGTAACAACATAAAATAATTTTGGAACTGAAGCAGATATATTCTACAAATTATACAACGACAGTAGAAAACTATACAATTAATAAAAGATAGAAACAATAATATACAACTACTCTACCACTGTAGTCCCTGCTAAAGAGGAGGACCCTTCCTCCCTAGTAGGGGCGTAGGAATGAACACGAGATTAGTTAAGAATTCAACTTGGAAACAACAACAATATCACCACAATGTCTTTGATATTCAGAATAATTAAAAGTTACAGGATCAAAATAACAGTACTCTCTATGTTGTCCCCTGTTCTTGAGGGATTAAGTTTATCTTATAGTCATTACATACCCAAAATCAGGAATAGATCAGTCATGAGAATCTCATGATTCTCATGTTGATCATAAAATAGAAATTGTTATAACCTGTTCCTAAATACGAATGATATTCAAATACATCGGTTAAAATCATAACCGCTTGGATTTGTCACTTTCTAAATAGATAGTCCATAACTTCCAATATTTGTTGTGTGGAATAGTACCCACGGCTTGACAACTACGGTGTAACAACATCCTATGGTCAAGTAATAGTTTGGGATGTAATAGCAACACTAGATAACAGTAGCTTGTAATGGCACCCGAGGTGTAACAATAGTAATTTGTAATAGAAACACGGTGTAACAACAATGTCTGTAACAACATCATGGTGTAATAGCAAAATCCGTAACAACACACAGAGTGTAACGACAATCTGTTTCATCCTTCTCTTAGACCGATCAACGCAACTGTTCATTCCATAACCTCTTCCTTGCAAGCAACACCTAAAAAAGAGGAGAGGATCCAAAAGAATTCTCCAATGCTTACCCCAGTTAGCCATAAAAAGGAATATTGAATCATTATATCTAGCAAAAATGGAAAAATAACATGATGGCAAAATATGTTATTCACAATAAGGAAAAATGTGGTTAACATGTAAAGTTTTTTTGGTTTGGAGGGAAAAGGGTCAAAATTGGGGAACGAAAGTATAGGAAATAGGTACAAAAACTAAACCCAACATCTCCCCCCAACTGAAGCAATTGCATGTCCTCATGCAAAACCTCAATTTCTCATCTTATACCTCCAATGCAATTTCGTAAACATATAAGCACCAACAGACCTGTATCCATGAGTAGCCATGAACGGTCGTGGTTAGGACTCTTCTTCATAATCACACAAGTGGTAATATGATTAGTATTCCTCCACTGGTAACCAAATTAGAGGATATTTGAACCTAAGCCCAATCTAGAAGGCTCCCAATGTTTGCACCAACCTGGCATATTATGGTACTCTTTTAATAACAAGCACAAAATTCTGGAACTTGAAAGGATCTCCTTCTTGTAATCCAGCACTACTAGCTTTTGTGCACTTAAGGCACCTTGTTAGTGCTCTAATTTTCATTTGTGCATAAAGATTAAGGCAAAACCCCACAATCCTTTTTCTGTAAGTGGCTGTGTTGGGCATGGAATCCCCCCCCAAGGCATGTTTTGGGGCTTAAAGCCCAAGTTTTGACTAAGTCCATTGTAAAGACTCTGCAATTTGTGGGCGCGAAGCGCGATGTCATAATAGAGTCACAAGGTTCTCCGCCCTTGTTTTTGTAATGTAATGTCGGTTTGAAAGATCTACCCATGGTCAGTGGACCATGGGATTGTATAAATAGAGCGAGGCTCTAAGTGTAGAAAATAGTAAAGCTAAGAAGATAGAAGCATGATGAGTCTAAGGGATTGAGTCAAAGTATAAGTTGTGCCTTTGGGGCGTAGAGTAGGAGAAGGCTCTACAGCTGAGTGTGCAGAGGCCTAGTAGTCCACAACTGAGTGCGCAAACCCATGCAACTGAGTGTGCAAGGCAGGTCGAGTCTGTAACCGTTGGAAGCATCAATAAAGAGAAGTTTTATCATATTTCTATATATCTTTTCCTATTTTATGTATTATTGGGTATGAATTGTAAGTTTACCGTTTATTTACTACGCGAGCTCATATGAATGTGTTGTATAAATAAATATAACATAAGGCATCCATTTACGCAAAGATAACTAACTAGTGTAAGAAGATAAGTAATATCTTGGGTGTGACTTAGGGAAATAGTGCAGAGCGCTACTCCAGCAGCATGGAAGCCCCACAACCCCTAGTTAGGGGTGCGCGAAGGCGAATATATCAGGGTGCCAAGGCCAGGGAAGTGCGCAAAGTTACCTGCGCGCAAGGACTGAAAGTTGGACTGAATTAACCCCTCAGACATCTCAAGGGTGCAGAAACATGGTTCCAGCACCACCCCATACTACTTTGGGTGAGACCTCAGTTCGCGCTCTGCAGGGTGTTGCCAAAAGGCCCAGTAGTACAAGGATTTGTTTGGCTAACTAACTATGAACCTGGGTCAGGCCCCAACAAGCCAACAAATGGTTTTGTTGCCAAGACCAGGATCTGCATAGAGATGTTTGATGTTGTATTACTAGAATCCAACTAAGAAAGGAATTGAAGATTGGTTGGACAGGAAGATTCAATAGTTCGCAGTACAGGAGAATAGGAATCCACGACTATCAAAAGGAGAGTGGTTAGACTGCTACTCGTACACAAAGATCCATGAAATTTTCTTCGCATCTTTCCCTACTGAGCTATACGAGTGGATCTCGAAGCTAGCAGATAGCCAAAGAAGGTGCAAGCTTGACATACCTATTGTGTGGACCCCAAAATTGGTGCGCAGATTAGAAGCATCGGAGGATAAGATCACACACACTATTGATCACTGGCTCAATCGAATTATAGGAGGATTCATCACTGAGTTCGCGGTAGATACTTCAATCAGCGATAGCGAGGAAGAGTGACACTTCCTCAAAGGACTGCGAGGTAAGTACATTAAGTCTTTGAACGCGAAGTGGGAGAATCTATAGAAACGAAGGTAGTGCAGAACTAGAAACTAGCCCCTTGATTTCACCTCCGCGAGGGGACAAGGAAGAGCTCGCAAAGGTCTCACCAAGAAGTGCGATCAATTTGATAAGGTATAGGATTCCGTGCATACCACACCCACCCACGCCACTACCAGTTTCACCGTCTTCACCCCCATCTTTGCCCATACCACCTCCGCCACCACCGCGAGTTACTATGGCAAGTGCGATAAAGTTTCCAGTGTTCAAGGGAGTAGAAAATGAAGATCCAGACCAGTTTTGGTTCGTGATAAATGTTGTATGGGAAGTGCAAGGAGTTATGGATGAAAATATAAAGAAAGCAACATTGGTCAATGCTCTACAGGATCGCGCACTAACTTGGTACATCAAGCATTCTAATGACAATCCAAATGCAGGGATCAGAGACATCCAAACTACACTGAATAGGGAATTAAGCAAACCAAAGTCAAAGGCGCAGTCGATCATTGGGTTCAAGGAAATCACGATGCTACCAGATGAGACTCCTTGGGAGTTGGATCAGAGACTAAAGTGCACAATTCGCGAAGCTAACATGACTTTGACAAATGGAAAACACCACAAATGGTTTGTAGCATCATTAACACTGCATCTAAGGAACGCGCTGTCACAATTGAGGTTGAGACCTTGGAGATCGCGATGAGACTGTACGAGACCCTGATACATGATCCTAACCTGGGAGTTCAGCAGATCCACACGTAGTTGAAAAACTTGTGCCTTGAGATGCAGAGTCTGAAACAAGACAAGACAGCTTGCCTAGAGGTGTGCAGTGAAGTATGGTGTGTTAAATGGAAGGGTCAGGGACATGACAAGGACCACTGCCCGATGTTCGTGACTTACCTCATGGGAGGAGGACCAATGCTATTGAGACCAGAGGCACAAGTAGGACCTAGCACAGTGCCTGCATTGTGGTGTGCGATTTGTCAAATAGGAGGAAAGCATGCTACAGATAACTGCCATCTGTTGCAGAAGTACACGCAGAATTCACAACAGTTGTTCTGTAATTTTTGATCAGTGGGACATGATGAGCGCAATTGTAGAAGTTATGAGATGAGGATGGATAGGACTCCCACCCACATAGTTCACGCCTATATGTGGCCCCTTGACCAGAACGCAGGGATGGCACGGACAAGATTTCAGGGGCGCGGATGAGGTTGAGGTGGAGGAGGACTTGTAAGAGGTCATGGACAACTGATATGTTACAATTGCAGAGGGCGAGGGCATTATGCCCAGGATTGTACAAATCCAACGCACCCATCTTGCTTGTATTGTACATTGTTTGATCATGAGACAGAGGATTGTCCTACACTGATAGCAAGGCTACATGACAAGGGAGCTCTCCAACCTCCCCTGACTCAGAGCCTACAAATGATGAGGTCTGAGCCACGCGAGGAAGACCCTAATGTGAATATTGTGCTCCAAAGTGGAATTATAACAAGGGATGATAAAGTAGCCTGAAGATAGTACTTGGGTTCACAAGCCTCTGATGAAAGAACCAGAGTTTGATTTGGAGCGCACCAAGGAAACCTTCATGGAAGCTAGGAAGAGCTTTGTTGATGCCTCCTCTTCAGGAAGCAAAGACAAACTGGAGCCGGAAATGGACCCATTAATGCTCACGATGTTCCTGCAAACATGCATGAAGCTGCTGCATGAAAACAAGGCTATAAAGTGGCTACAGGAACCCATAAATAGATGCGTTGGGACCGTGCTAAGAGAACCGCGCATAGTTCAGAAGATCGGAAAGCACGCGACGAGGACAGGAAGGGAGATGAGATTGATCACGTAGATTGGAGAATATGAGATGGACCAAGTGATTCTGGACCTAGGATCAGATGCAAACATTCTGTCGAAGCAAACAAGGAGCGCATGGGATGGCCTATGTTGCAATGGTCTCCTATCCAACTACAAATGGTAAACCAGCAAAAGATCCTACCTATGGGAAGATTGTAGGGAAACACAGTGGATATTGAAGGAGTAAGCGCACTAGCAGATTTTGAAGTGATAGAGATTGTTGATGACAGCAATCCCTACCCTACGCTATTAGGAATAGATCGGGCCACTGACATGAATGGGATGATAAATCTGAAGAAGCGCAAGATGATTTTTGAGAAAAGGTCTCTGCATGTAGTTGTATCTTTGGACCCTGCAAAAGGATAGCGCTACATGGAGCTAGTGCGCGACTATGAAAGTGACGACGACTTGGACTACATCTACAAGATAACCACGCGAGAGCAAGACTGGGTAATCCAACCGTGGATGGACAAATCTCATGGGAGTGCGAAAGCTCTTGTACATCAGATTCTGATGAGGAGATAGAACGATGGCAAAATTGGTTACACGAGGTAACCACGCTAAACTATAACATGATGAAGAAATCGCTGCACTGCATATTAATGGAGGTAAGGGATCTACCTATGTATGATGGGTTAAGCGAGGTAGATGACTTCCTGAACTGATTTGAAAGAGAGGTAATGGAGCAACAATGTTTCGAAGCTTTGAAATGGGCCCTGCGTGCTATTCCTGCGAGGTGGTGGGGTATGCACCAAGGAAGCTTTGAGGACTAGAGTGAATGCAGGAGGATGATGCACATGCAATTTAGGAAGCCTCAAATGCGATTAACAAACAAGATTAACGAATGAAACGATCCGTGCTTGCACTTATCCTGATGGATACAGGCATGTTTTAAAAAAATTGCGCAAATGCACACAGATTTCGCAATGGGAGACACGATCAGTAAGCATGTGTGGGTGAGGAAATGGTGCGAATGACCCCTCCAGCCAGAACAATGGAGTATGGAAATACCAAGTGCATAGAAGGTTATCCACCCTAAAGCATTTAACGAGGTATGCGAAGCGCTGAACAAGGTAGACAATGCACAGTGAACTGATTAGGACCTACGTGTACCAAGAGTTCTATGGGCTTATAGAACCATGTGCAAGAAACTGACAATGCAGGCACCTCCGAGGCTGGAGTAGGGAACGAACGCTGCAATCCCCATAAAGTATAAAATGCATTGTCTGTGCATAGCAGCATCAGTAGATAGGATGACTCGTGGAGCCTTGGAAAAAAGGATCATGCAGCTGAACAAAGCAGAACGCTTGGGACCTGAGGAAGAAATCTGACAAGCTCCAGGAACTTAGGAAAGAAAGGGTGTGATTAAGGGAGAAAATCACTCTGGTGGAAGTAGAAGTCAAGAAGCTTGAGGACGAGATAAAGGAAGATTTTCTCGATAAGAAGACCAGGGTGATAAAACAGGGTGCACACGATCACGTTGACGGATTTTGGGACTACCGCTGAGAGTTGATCAACTTGATGCCTTGGCTTGGACCACATATTACTAAATGAATCACCTGTGGTGGCGCACTGCAGATGACAAAGTGCACAATGCAGCCAGTAATAATAAAATATGGGTATTTTCCAGGAAAATTGATGGATGACTAGATGAAACTCTATACAGGTGGCACGACCACCTGACTAGCTGTGGGAAGTACAGTCTTAGCACTCTAGGCAGTTGAAAGGAGGCGTGAGACTATAAACTACTCTGCTTGGGAGCTGCGCGCAGAAGCAAAGTGTCACAAAGTCAGTGACCGCGCAAGGGGGGGCAGGGTTGCCACGTGGGTTGGCTGGAAATTGACTGTTGGAGTCATTATTCATGATGTGATGGTTGAATTGATACCAAAGGGAGTAGGCGGCAGGAATTTAAGATGTGCTTTATGGGTAATATTTGGGAAAATCTGCCGCCAAGGGAGCATTAATGAACCGGATTTGGGGGGAACGGTCAAATTCAAATTCAAAAGGCACTATAAATTACAAAGGGTTTCCCAACAAACAACACTTGGTCATTTGCAAATTGAGCTATTGTATGCCCCGCATATTCTAAGTCTAGATCTTTTTGCCATGTGCCGAGTGTTGATTGAGCCCCTGATTATGCGATTGAAATATTTATGGATCAACAAGATGGCAGCGTCACAAGAAGTTAGGGAAATTGTAGAGATGACCACTGAAGAGGCCGCGTAGGCCCTGACTGTGGGAGATGCCCTGAAGGCACCGGGATTGTGGTGGAAATCCATAAATCACCGTGCACACTGAGGCCGAAGAAAGACAAACAATCGATGATTCTTGTACATGTGTCCCCTCGAAACCCGCTGCGCACCAGGTTAACGATGGAGGAGAGAGGGAAAGCAGTTAACTTGGAAACCGATGAGGAGGAGGAAGACCTAGAGGACCTTATAATTGAAGAAGATGAGGACGAAGGCATGGAGGAAGAAACTGAGCCTACACACCCTCCAAAAACGCTCCCCGCCTATATCCCCCCGCAGAAGGGGAAGGCAAAAGTGCCCAAGGATCTCGATGAGAGCAAGAGCTCTCTCTAGACTCCAGTCCTCTCGGACAACATCATCTTTGAGGGCACACACCTGGGGCGGGTGCCTAACCTGAAATTTGAAGATTGGGATCTCACTGACCATGAGAATTTCCCTCATCTAGAGACCGCGAAGCTCATGAAGCCCAAACAGAACACCATGGTGGGGGTAATCAAATTAGAGCTGCGAAAGTGGTTACGTGGAGTGGAAAAGGTAGGGTTATTAAACCTGCTTTGGGTGCCACATTTCCACCCTACCCCAATAACAATATTCGTCATCAGGAAGCTACTCTACCTAGTGCATGGTGGATGTTTGTGGCTGGAGGAGCCCATCCCCATCACGAACCACTTAAGCCACCACATTACCTGACTCCCATGCAAAGGAGAGGACCTCGTAGACATCTCGGAGGGGAAGAGCAGTGACTTGGCCATCACGGAGGCCATGAAGAAGAAATACAAGATGGAGAAGAAGAAAAGGGGCTACGCCATATACAACATCAACAACAAAGCAGTTAAAGTGGCAACCTAGATACTGGCGAGTAAAGTTATGTGCAAGTGTCGCACGGAAGAGGTATCCACGTCGGTGGTGGCACTTGCTAAGCAGTGCATGGAAGGGATCCAATTCAACTGGGTAGAGTTCTTATGTAAAGAGTTCCTGGAAAATTGTTAGAAGGCCCAGGAATAAGGAAAAGCATTCCACTATGCATGGCTTTTGCTATCCATATTGCTCGTGGTAAGGGGATTGTTGGAGGACAGTCAGTTCCCCACAATTGACATGGATCTACCGGAGACCGCGAAGTACGCTTCACTGTGGGCCACGAAAGACGTGAACCAGAACGGCGACAACAAGATATTCTGGGTGTTCATGGAAATGAACATCAAAATGGGGATTAACCGCAAGCTGCGGTTATCACCCACTATCTACAACAACCTGAAAAGTTTTGCAGAATTTAAATTGGACCTCCACAGAATATATATCAGAGCATGCAAGGACCCTACCAAGAAATGAAGCGAGCTACCCTTCGTAGCTACAGATGATGTAATTTTCGACGTACTGGAGACATGGCTGCCAGAGTGGTGTGCCCAAAACATCGTGGCAGTTGAGAAGTCTACGGTGCAAAAGAAGAAAGAGGAGGCCAAATTGTGCATGGTGCAATTGGCAGAGAAAAGAAGGCAATAAGTAGTGGTAAAAAAAGTGCAAGAGGCGCGGGACGCTGCGCAGATAGCAGCAAAATAGAAAAAGGCCGCAACAACAGCAGCAGCACAAGAGGTAGCTGAGAAAGTGCACAAGGGCCAGGAGTCGCCTTCGCATGGGCAGGAAAAAGAAATGGAAACAGTGGAATAAGAGGGCGGTGTGGGCCCATAAACCACGTTAACACAACTGAAGCGCTAGCGCCCGAGCAAGCGGATGAGGCCACGCAAGAAGGTCAAGGCATCAAAGTTGTCTATCGACCCAATCACCCTTACTAAGGGTGATCTGGATGACATCGGTGAGGCAATGCACGACATCACCTCCGAGGCCCTCCAGAACTTTGTGCAAGAGAATTAGATTTTGTTGGGGGCCCTCAGAGTGCAACTTCAAGAGTTTCAGGTGTGCACTCCTCAGGCTGGTACCCTTTTGACCAGCCTCGCAGTAGGGACAACTACAGCAGAGCAGATGCTGTGTGCTCGAACAACAAACACAATAGTGCTGCCAGGAGGGGCACTAGTTACAAAAAATGAGGCCGACAAGCCTACGATTAGTGCACTAAAAGATATCAGGATCAACATGGCTGCACTCCCACGGGAGATGTTATATGTTCTACAGGATGGGATTAATGCAGACCTGTGAGCTAGGGAGAGCCGCGCGCTATAGGTGCCGAGCGAGCAAATGATCAACATGGAGCAGTTGAGCTTGCAGCGCGACGAAGTGGTGTCATAGAAAAATCAAATGGTACAGGTACTAGAAGAAGCCTGTTAGATGGTCCCTGAGCTGGCCATCCCAGTAGACGCACCAGCAGAGGAGCACATCCACAGACTAGGGGGTGTGTGAGGCACGAAAATAAATGACTAAGGTTCAGCTAGAGTTGAACCTTCAGATAGAAGACCTGCAGTTGAAGGTGCAGCCGTCCACTGCTCCAGAGGTAAGATAACAACACACCAGCACTATTACATCGGGGATGGAAGAGATCAGCAGTGCAATAAGGGACTGCACCAAAATGTTGGAGGAGTCATTTGAGGTCCTCACTAATCTGCAGGACGACCCTAACATCCAGCGCTTAGAGAAAAAGGTGCATGAGCTCCAACAGCAGTACGATAGTGTCAAAGGGACTGCGTAGACAGTGGCCCTTACTCAGAGGCTCGCTCGAATGCAACAGACCAAAGTGCTAAAAGAGAAGGTGGACGCAGCATGGCATAGAGAAGCAGCCTTGAAGGCATGCGTTCAACCTTAGATCGACAAGGCCTTTGTCATTACAACAACAATTGAGGGAAAGCTCACACAAATGAAGGGGAGGTAGGAACAAGTCCAGGGAAGTAGTTCTGACACCATGGTCTCGAAACAAAGGGTACAGGAGATTCAATAGGCAGCCGCTCAGTGCGTTATCGACCTTGCAGCGATTCGAGTAGAGTTGGAGGGACTCCGTGTGAAGATCTCCACACTGACAAAGTGACTTGAGGGTGAGTCACGATGTTTGTGTTGGGAGCTTGTTGGGAGTGGAATCCCCCCCAAGGCATGTTTTGGGGCTTAAAGCCCAAGTTTTGACCAAGTCCATTGTAAAGACTCTGCGACTTGTGGGCCCGGAGCGTGAAGTCATAATAGAGTCACAGGGTTGTTTTCTCTTGTTTTTGTAATGTAATGTCGGTTTGAAAGATCTATCCATGGTCCAAGGACCATTGGATTGTATAAATAGAGCGAGGCTCTAAGTGTAGAAAATAGTAAAGCTAAGAAGATAGAAGCATGATGATTCTAAGGGATTGAGTCGAAGTATAAGTTCTATCTTTGGGGTGTAGAGGAGGAGAAGGCTCTGCAGCTGAGTGCGTAGAGGCCTAGTAGTCCGCAGCTGAGTGCGTGGACCCCTACAGATGAGTGCGCAGGTCAGGTCGAGACTGTAACCGTTGGAAGCATCAACAAAGAGAATTTTTATCACATTTTTGTGTATCTTTTCCTGTTTTATGTATTATTGGGTATGAATTGCAAGTTTACTATTTATTTGCTACGTGAACTCATATGAATGTGCTGTATAAATAAATATAACATAAGGCATTCATTTACGCGAAGATAACTAACTGATGTAAGAATATAAGATCTTAGGTGTGACTTATGGAAATAGTGCAAAGCGCTGCTCCATCAGCACGGAAGCCCCACAACCCCTAGTTAGGGCTGTAGAAAGGCAAATATATCAAGGCACGAAGGCCAGGGAAATGCGCAAAGTAACCTGCATGCAGGGACTGGCAGTTGGAACGAATCAACCCCTCAGACATCTCAAGGGTGCAGAAACCTAGTTCTAACACCCCCCATATTACTTCAGGTGAGACCTCAGTCCACGCTCCGTGAACTGTTGCTGAAAGTGCCAGTAGCACAGGGATTTGTTTGGATAATTAACTCTAAACCTGGGTCAGGCCCCAACAAGCTAACAGGTTGAATGTTCCCTAATTTTTTGGGTACTTAGGAACAACTTGAACTCACATCTCAATTCAGCAACGATTCCCAATTATTCGCTAATCCATAATGCTACTCTTTATTCATTAGTTTCAGCCGACTTCATGGCCAAATGCCATTTGATTTGGTTCCTTGTAAAATAAATGAAGGATCGCAATTGAAAATACCCCATATAAGAGAAAACATTTGTCACCATCTTTGTACTGACATATTCACATATCATATTATGCAAATTTAGCTCACAAAGTGAGCTTTGTTCATCAAAATCACAAGCATGAAAAAGTTCAAGAAAAGTGCAGGTAGGAGAACCTAAATAAGGTTTGTTTTCAAAAAATGATTTTAATTGAAACAAATAATATCATTCCCATAGGAACACTCGATATGATGGGGAAGGCCTCCTGCAGCCTAGCAGGTTCAAGGCAAGTTCTCGAAGGTTTGTCTCATCATTTGTTACGTCCAGAACCTGCCTTTGTAACAACTGCATTTGTTCATCTTTCTTCTTCATAGCTTCTTTATTCCTCTACTCTTCCCATTCTCTCGTCCATTCTTCCTTTAACCACTTCTCCCAGAGTGAATTCATCATTTTTTGATGTGCCCTAAGTGAGATCGTTCCCTCTTGCAAAGAGAGCACCTGCTGTTTCCATTTTTATAATTCTAGTATTAACAAAATTCTTTCAGAACACCATCCTTCATCAGGACCCGGTGGTCTCTCACATGAACTAAAAACTGAAGGTGTAACAACCTCCCAAGGGTGAAACTTCTCCACTTAGGCTGTTGGATCTTGTGTAATAGCAGTGACATCAATGGTTTCATGTGTAACAACTTCTTTTTCTCCTTGGTTAGCTTCTTCTTCCACTGCTAGTTCTTGTGTAACAACAGTGTCATCCACAGGTTCTTGTGTATCATTTTCTTCTTGGTTAGCTTTTGTTTTCACTATTGGTTCTTGTGTAACAACAGTGTCATCCACAGGCTCATGTATATCAGCATCTTCTCTTTCCCCTTGGTTATCTTCTGCTTCCACCGATGGTTCTTGTGTAACAACAATGTCATCCAAGGGTTCCTATGTATTAGCTACCAAATTACTCTCTGTGGAATGCTCTATTTCAGCTGCTGGTTCTTGTGTAACAACAGTGTCTTCAATGGTTTTTTGTGTGTCAGCTTCCCGGGACTCAGTTTTTGTTTCCCTCAAAAAGGTATCCACTACACAGACTCTTTACCCCGCTTCTACTAGCTATTTAGCACAGGTCATGCACACAGAACCTAGAACATTTTCCTCCATGGCCCTATCTACAGCCTCAACCAAAGTATCTAACCCTAGGGCCCTTGATTCTACCTTATCCTCTGCTAAATTCTTTCTTAACTTTTCATTTTCTCTATCTAAACTTTTAATTTTAAGCAGCAAGGATTGGGTCTCATTCTTACTTGGTGAGGGAGGTTCCTTCGGCCGAGTCTGCTCTTCATCTTCCTGCCTCACCGCCTCCTTGTTCTTCTCAGACATGGATGGGGACTCTGGGTGCCCACTAACCCTTACTCTCTACTTTTGTTGCTTATCACCTATTGGCTTGTCAAGTGGTCTCTTTCCGGCCCTTACTTTCGAGGGTTCGGGCTACTCCTTGGTTTCCATCATAGCTTTCTCAGAAGTCCCATCTCTCTTCCTACAGGTAGTCCTAGCCTTCTTTCTCATGAATTCATCCCATCTCTTGCCCTGGTGACTTAGGGCATCTAACACAATTATCTTGATGAGGTTGTGGTTTTTGATGCAGTTCTTTGGGTCTGCAGTGGTCTTCATGGTCACAGCCATATGCCTGATATTCTCCAGCAAAAAATATGAGAGATTTATCATCTGTTGATGTTGAAGGTGATTTAACAATGGGAAGTGGAAATTAAATACAATTGTTGCCCTTCTCTCACAGGTGATATACTCAATGAGGTAAAGGGTGACATCTGCCCATGGCTGGGGAAGCGACAACCTATCAATTCCTCTTCCTTTCTTCACCAGTCGTTCTTCCCCTTGGAGAAAATCCTCCTTCAAAGAGGGGTCATTGATTTTTCTTATAAACCACCTTTTTCCCTTTGTTGTTAATGCTGTCACATGAGCAATTACCTCCTCTGTAACTTCCAGCTACAATCCACTGACCTTTGTTTGATTCCTCTTCAAATTATTAGCGAATTCCATAGAAATTGCTCTGTCTGATCCCTCCAGCCTTTGAAAAAACTCAAACCAACCTACATCCTTAAATTTTTGGCATGCTTCGGGACAGTTTTCCAATGCATCGGTTGATCCTGGTTCATGACGAATTGACGCCCCACCCATTGCTATGATGTTTCAACACTATTATCCTTTCTTCTCCTCTTTGAGAAATTCCGAAGTGATCGGCACAATGCTCAGCTATTCTAGCTCTGCAAACTATTATCCTCCATTTCGGTCTGAGAGTTCTGAATGAGGATGTAATGCTTCAACAACGGATAATCATAGGGTGACGCAGTGAGGTTAAAGGCAAGGATTTCAAATCAGGGTTCGTACTACACAATGTCATTTCCTTCTTAATTTTAAGTTATGGAAGGTCTTGTTTGAGGTACATTGCCTTTTTGGCATGATCAATCATTAAATGATAATGATTATGATATCATACTTTGGTTTCAATTTAAATGCTCATAGGTCATGCACAGGTCATGTCATGATGTAATTTGTCCTCCCCCCAGCTTAAGTTTGACGTCCATCCTCAACCGTCAAAAGGATATCACATTAAATTTCCATAATTACTAAATAAAAGAGGATATCAATATTATTGTTTCATGATGTCCCTGGTATGACACGGAGAGAAGACATTGTTGATGAGGTGCATGAAATTAATTCTGGCGGCCATGGAAATTACTCCTGAGTCATGGTGATGCATGTTGTATATTGTAATAGATAATTTACTTGGATCATTTTCAGAAGTCATCGGCTGTTATAGGTCTAACAGCGAAGACGACTGGCGTGTGTTATTAGTTTGAAAAAAAGATAAAAATAGAGAATTAAAAAATAGTAGCGTAACAACATTATTGTAAGATATGCCTGAAATAAAAAATGTTGTTTCAAAGTGTGTAACAGCCACCACAAAGTAGCTTTCAACTGTTACAGAAAGTGTCTGTCTGCGCTCAAAAAGAGGTTTTCACAGCCATATTATTTTCATTATTTATTTACTTATTTTTATTTTTATTATATATATATATATATATATATATATATATATAGCAAGTGTAACAACTGTCAATAGAGGTTGGTTTTCAGTTGTTAACACTTATTGAAAAATTTATAATTTTGGCAGTACAGGTGGTTTTCCCCTTCTCCTGTAATCTGAAGGTCCAAAATTTGTGACAATGTTAACAAATGAATCCCTTGAAGCATGTTTATGATATACTGAAGACGATGCCCATTAGCAAGCACTGGTGTCCTTGCACTATCATGGTAACCAAATTCACAATCCATTGTCAAAAGACTGAATCTACGTCATAGGGACCTAGCCATCTAGTGTAGAGCTTACCCTTGAAGCCCTTGAAACTAGGAATCATATAAGAGAGCCCAATCTCCTTTCTGAAATTTCTTCTTTTTGATTAAACTTGTCATGCCACTAGCTCTCTGCTATTGGATAATCTCTGTTTTTTGGATAGCAGCCAAGTCGTTTCATCCTCCAATTCATTGAGCTGGTTCAACCTTTTCTTTTATGTTGTAGCCAAATCCAGATTTACCTGCAATGTTGTTCTCAATGTCTTGATTTCGAACTCGAAAGGGAATAAGGGATTTTTACCATACACAAGTTCGTATGGTGAGAATCTCATAGTATTCCTCTATGTGGTTCTATATTCCCACAACACTTCTGGAAGTTTATCAACCCAATTCCTTCAGTGGTTGGCCACAGTCTTGGTAAGAATCCCATCAATGAATTTGTTGGTGCTTTCCACTTGGCCATTTTCTTGTGGCTGATAAGATGTTGTGATTCTATGATGGATTTTATATTTTTCAACCAACTTTTGGATCATATGAAATGTAAATTGGGGCCCTCCATCTATCACTACCTTCCTGGGTATCCCAAAATGGATGAGTATGTCTTCAAATAGGAAGTTTGAAACAACCTTCTCCATGACTCTGGTTAGTGATTTTTCCTCCACCCATTTTATGACATAGTCGGTGCAGACCAACATGTAGGACCTCTGTCTAGATGAGGGATTAATTTGTCCCACAAAATCCAAGACCCATTTATCAAACGGTTCTAAGACTATTTGAGTCTGTAATGACATTTCATCTGATTGCAGTGGTTAGCCCATCCTTTGGCAGCTACCACTCCCTTTCATGAACTTCTTGACATCCTGAAATATTGTTGTCCAATAATATCCTATCAAAAGGACTTTGTATCATGTCCGCTTGTCTACAAAGTTCCCTCCACACTGTTCCTCATGACAAACCTTAAGGATATCAAAGATCTCATCTTCCCTAACACAACATCTGATTTGAAAATATGGTCTAGTGTGATAGACATTCCCATCTATCTAGGTATAAGTAGCACTCTGTTGTAGGATTTTCCTCTTTTCCTTGGAGGAAAAGTATTGTGGGAATTTCCCTGAAGCAAGATTATTGGCTATATATGCACACCATGGTGAGTGAGTAGAAATAGTGAAGAGATACTCATCAGGGAAAAAATCCTCAGTAGGAATGCAGTTGTCATCAATAATTAACCTAGAAAAAAAATCAGCTACTACATTATCTTTTCCAGGTTTATCTACAATTGTGATATCAAATTCCTGTAACAACAATAACCAGTGTGTAATTCTACCATTGGTAATTTCTTATTCATTAAAAAATAAATGACAGAGTAGTCAGTTTGTACAAATACTTGATACCCGATAATATAATGTCGAAACTTGTTGATGGCATGCACTACTACTAGGAATTCCTTCTCGGTCACTATGTAGTTGAACTCAGCTGGGGTCAAATTCTTGCTTATATATTAAATAACGTAAGGTTTCCTATCCTCCAGTTGGCCCAAGACAACACCTACAACAATATCAGATGCATTTGTAGCTATGTGAAATGACAGTTCCCAATTAGGTCCACATAAAATCGGAGCTGCTGATGCACAACATTTCAGCTTCAAAAAGGACTACTCACACTTTCCTGTCCATAAAAATTCCACATCTTTCATAAGTAAGGAGAACAATGGCAATGCAATTTTGGAAAATTTCTCTATAAACCTTCTGTAATACCCTGCATGTACCAAGAAACTGTGTACCTCTTTTTGCATCTTGGGAGTTGGAATTTTCATAATTACCTCTATTTTAGCAGGGTTTACCTTGATCCTGTCAGCAGAAATGTAGTGTCCTAGCACGATCCCTTTAGTCATCATCATGTGACATTTTTCAGTGCTGAAAGCAACAATAGTCTGTATATAACGTTCCAACACTTTTTCTAAATTAGCTAATTCTATTTCCAAAGCATCACCTTAAGGTGTAAAGTCGTCCATGAAGATTTCAAGGCAGTCATTCAACAAATCATAAAAAGTTCCCAGTATTGCCCTCTGAAAAGTTGTTGGCAGTATAAAGGGAAGTACTCTGTATGCGAAATTTCCCCAAGGGGAAGTAAAGGTTGTTTTATCTTGATCCTTTGGGGAAATCTGTATCTAGTTGTAGCCACTAAACCCATCTAAAAATGAAAAAAAAAAAAAAAATTCCCAGAAAGGGTGTCAAGGACCTAATCTATAAATGGTAAAGGAAAATGGTCCCTTTGAGAGGCTCTATTGAGTTCTCTGTAATCCACATAGACTCTCCACTTTCCAGTCTTCTTAGGGAAAATGACAAGCGAATACACCCACTAATTGTCATATATCATATAGATAAAGTTAACATTTAGGAGTTTTTGTAATTCTCCTTTCACTACCTCCTTCAGTGTAGGGTTCATGCAGTGTTGCAGTTGTTTAATTGGTTTATATCCATATTTCAAATAAATGTGGTGAGTGCACAGGTTGGGATGAATCCCTTTCATATCCATGTAGTCCCATGCAAATGCATTTTGGTATTTCTGTAACAGCTGTAATAACAGTTTATTTTTCTCAGCAATCAAGTTGGGATAAATGTTCAAATACTTTCCTAGTCCTATTTCAACTGGACTGTTATCAGTATGTGGAGTGGTTCTCATTTGTTCAAAGTTTACATCTTCTACCTCCTCTTCCTCTTTTGAATTTTTAATAGAAGCAATAGAAAGTGAGTTACTAATAAATCCATTAATTATATCATCTTCTGTCTCATCCTTGAAATACTGGCTTTCCCAAGAGTAAGGAGTGGTAGGGAAAGATATATTTCGGGTTCAAATTCATCCCACCAGGGATTGTTCAAATCCATATTTGGTTTTGGGGGGTAAAGGTTAAGGTTCTTTGTAGCCTGGCCATCTAAAATCATCATAGATCTAGATCTGCACCCTGTAAATGCATTTGTAGTGGCCAACCAAGGTCTCACAAGAATCAAAGGATGTCCCCCCAAGTTGGATTTGGTTTGTAAGATAAGAAAATCAACCAGATACCTCCAAGAAGCTATTATGATTAATACGTCTTCTAATACCCCGTCGGGTTTAACACGGGACCTATCTACTAATTCAAGTACAGTAGGTGTATGTCTAAGTCCATGTAGCCCCAGGTGGTAAATAGGTCCTTTGTCATTACATTAATCGTCGCCCCAAGATCAATAAATGTATTAGTTATGGGTTGGCCATCAATATAAACAATAACATATGGTTTCTTGAATCATTATACTTGGTTAAAAGAGGCTGCGCAGTCATTAATTCGGATAATTTCCCCATCACGTGTATGGTAGCAGAGTCCTTAGGCTTCCTTCTAGGTTTCTTAATGCACAGGTCTCATACTGTTTTGGCATAAATAGGTACTTCTTTAAGAGCTTGCAGTAGAGGAATTCATACATGTAGGTTTTACAACTCCCTAAGAAAATCGGATTCGGGTTGTGAGGTCATTCCAGTCTTAGTTAATCTCTGAGGATACAAAGGATCTTGAGTCATAACAATTGAATCAGCTGCTACAGGTGTATCAGCCTTACTCGAGTTGGCTATTACAGGAGTAACAATTCTTCTCGGGTTCGTCGTTACAGGTGTAATATTATGCTATGCATCGATTATTATAGGTGTAACAACCACCTCAAGATCTATTGTACCTTCTCTGGAAGGCTCACATTCCTCCTCGGTGATGATAGGGGAGTGGTTTAGTTTAATCACCTTACTCGACTGTAGTTGAATTTCATTAAGTCCGATGAGAGTAATAAGGTAAGTCTGGAAGGTAGTCAGAGCCTCTATACTCTGGGCTACTTTATAATTCAGGTTAGGGTTAGGTTGCACAGGTAATTGGGGTCGCACAGGCGGTGTAGGAATAGGAGTTTGGAAAGGGGAAAATCGTAGTTGCTGCTGCATTAGAAATCCAGATGGAACTAGACTTTGGGCATTCCCCCTCCAGTTCTGATTCCAAGGATATGGTTGAGATGAAGGATATTGAATAGATGGAGAGGGGGAACACTGGTTCCAGCGAAAAGGAAATTGTGTTGGAGAAGGAGCAGAGTATTGACATGGATATTGTTGAGTGTTATATGCATTATTCCATGAATTAAAATAAGAAAAATATTGGGACATACCTAGAGGTTGTGGCTGCCATGGTATCTTGGGCACGATGAAATACGAGGACTGAACTTCTTCACTCGACTCTCTAAGAACTTATTTTAGTCTCAGAAGCTCGGGAAATTGACCTGTAGGATGTTCCAGCTCACAACTATTGCACAAGATGATGTTGTTCATTTCACTCTCCCTCAAGGGATGTTTCTTCTGCATTTTGGACAGAACACAACTAGGGTTGTATCAACTTCTCCTTGTTCCTTCTTGATTTGTGCTGTCATTATCTAGACAAATAGAGTACTGAGGATGTCGGTTTTGAATTTTTCAAATAAATTTCTGATCTCTGCTCTAGTTACTCCCCCACTTGCATATTTTTGTATTCGGGAAAAGGCATCTCAAATTGTACTTCTCCCCTTCGATGATCCTCTAGAGCATCGTAGATAGAGCTTTATTATCTCGGCGAATGGTTCCTGAGATATGACCCCCTTCCCTAATAGATTCAGGGTATCAAGGAAATCATCCCTCATTCCTCTTATGAATATGGTCTTCAAATCTAAATCATTGTGTTTAGACCTCTACAAATTGTAATGAAACCACTCCACATAGTCCTATAATCTCTCGTCCTCCTTTTGTGTCATCCTGAATACTTCCTCTCTTAAGTCCATGGTTCTGCAATAGTCTTGATACTTTGATAAAAATGTCTCCTTCATGTCGCTCCATGTTCGAATAAAAGTAAAGCCTAACCCCATGAACCATCTCAGGGATTCTCCTTTAGAGTAGCAAGAAATAATTTTAATTTCTAAGCTTCTGAAACATAATCATAGCTCATGCACAAGACATCAAATTGAAACAAGAAGATGTCAGGATCTTCTACACTTATTCCTTGAAAATATGGTAGAGATGATAAAGGAATGTTTTTCATGGGAGCCTCGCCTCTAATATCCCCAATTGGGAACTCAAAGGTGGTGACAATAGCATCTGTTTTAGTGTTGTTTCTATTTTTGTCCCCCATTGTTAACCCTTCTGATCCTTGCTATAACAGTTGTTCTTCAAACCATTCTTGTGATTGTTTTAGCGGTGAAATTTGTAAGTTAGGTTGTTTCAGGGTTGGTTGTTTCACTGCACTGCCTAAATCTGGATATTGATAAACCAATAAAATCTCTCTTGTTTTAGGCTTCTAAGGTTCTTCCTCAGTTTCCCCTTGCCCCTTTGTCCTAAGGTTCTGGTTACTAGCTTCTCCCTGCTACTCCTAAATTGGATGCTTAGTCTTGGGAGTGTTCTCACTACCTTTAGAATGTATGGTCCTGAGACAGAGAAATCAGAGGCTTCTGTTCTTGTTATGGGAGTAAGAAATCTTTGTGGCCCTGTTCTCCTTACGTCCTTCTGAGAACTTAATTGTTCTTTTTCTTCCCTTGAGATCAGTTCATGGATAAATGTTTTCCTTCCCAAATCTACACTCTTCTTTTCCTTTTTACGACCTGTTTTTCCTATGACTAATAGAGTTGGGGTGGGGGGGGGGGGGGGGGGGCGGTTTGGTATCTTTATAATTCCTACATTTGCACACATGTACCCTATGTGTATTGATTCAAACCCTAAGTGTCTCATTCTCGATAGTGGTCAGCCCGCCCAGGTATGTTGGAGCGATGCGCAGGTTGTTACCTCTTGTCTTACTGCCTAGTGACTGAAGAGCTGAAGACACGCTTTAAGAAAACACCAAAATGCCACACCATAAGTTCCCTAGTGATCACAGCGGTGAGCCTACCCAGGTATGTTAAAGCGCTGCGCATGTTCTTACCCCTCATCTTACTTCCCAACGACTGTGGGCTAGGAACACTCTATCATCAAACAAACAACTTAGCTGACTGTATAATCAACTGCCATCCCCAACAACGATGCCAAAATGTAGTTTTGTTTTAATAAATCCTAATTGACCAAGAATGAAACCATTTAATTGTCAACCTAGGGTAGGTTTGTTATTTTTATGGAGTTTGCACTATCTGTGCCGATACACTACAACCAAGAGTGAAAATAGAAAACAGTAAAGAATGACACTGATCAATTGCAGAAAATAGCATTCATGCATAAATTAAAACACTCTAAGAGATGGAATCATAGTTCACAATTACTAGAACAAAGGCGCACCAAACACTGTACCAATAACTACACCAGTTGGTCAACTGCCATAATGCTAATCAAATCTGTGTAATAACATCACATAATTCTGGAACTGAAGCAGATATATTCTACAAATTATACAGTGACAGTAGAAAACCATACAATTAATAAAAGCGAGAAACAATAATATACAGTTACTCTACCACTGCAGTCCTTGCTAAAGAGGAGGGCCCTTCCTCCCTAGCAGGGGCACAGGAATGAACACGATATTAGTTAAGAATTCAACTTGGAAATAACAATAACATCACTACAATGTCTTTGATATTCAGAATAATTAAAATTTACAAGATCAAAATAATAGTACTCTCTATGTCGTCCCCCATGCATGAGGAATTAAGTTTCTCTTATAGTCATTACATACCCAAAATCAGGAATAGATCAGTCATGAGAATCTCACGATTCTCATGTTGATCATAAAATAGAAATTGTTATAACCAGTTCCTAAGTATGAATGCTATTCAAATACATCGGTTAAAATCATAACTGCTTGGATCTGTTACTTTCTAAATAGACAGTTCATAACTTCTAATAGTTATTGCATGGAATAGTACCCACGGCTTGACAGCTTTGGTGTAACAACATCTTGTGGTCAAGTAACGGTTTGGGATGTTACAGTAACACTAGATAATAACAACTTGTAATGGCACCCAGGGTGTAACAGTAGTAATCCATAATAGCAACGTGTTGTAACAGCAATGTTTGTAACAACAACATGGTGTAACAACAAAATTTGTAACAGTACACAGAGTGTAACAACAATTTGTTTCATCCTGCTCTTAGACCGATCAGCGCGACTGTTCATTCCATAACCCCGTCCTTGCGAGCAACACCTGAAAAGAGGAGAGTATCCAAAAGACTTCTTCAATGCTTATCCTAGTTAGCCATAAAAAGGAATATTGCATCATTATATCTAGCAAAAATGGTAATAACATGATGGCAAAATATGTTGTTCACAATAACAAAAAAGGAAGTTAACATGTAAAGTTTTGTTGGTCTAGAGGGAAAAGAGTAAAAACTAGGGAAAGAAAGTATAGGAAATACGTACAAAAACTACACCCAATAGAGGTTACATGCAAAGATCATTTTAGAAACTTCCCTCCAAGTGTCTCTTTTTCCTAGATATGTGGCGTGCACATCATAATCCTCAAACTTATTTATTCGATGCTACAGAGCTTATTCTTCACATCGATCTTGGAGCTTTGACATCCCACATCACATCTAGGAGTCTTTGGCACATCCAACTCAACTATTTTTCGGTAGGTTTGCTTTACATGTCTTTTGCAACATTTCTGTCGTTTTTTGTGTTTTGGCTTGTGTGAGTGTTGTCTTCGTGATTTCTATGAATTCTTGTTGCTGTTTGCATGCATGTTAGCCTATACAAGCATTGTTTCAGTTTTCATTCACATCTCACTGCTGTCACATGCATGACACTGTTTTGTATGGATGATTGCTGATTCGGTGACCCGTTTCACACACATGCATGTTTTCCCATTTTATGAATCTTGCATTCGTTGTTTTCATGCTTGATCATTCACTCTTTCCTACACTCAATTTCACCATGCATTCAGATCTTCATATGTTTTCGGTCGCCTGTCGGCTGGTCTGGGCAACCTTGGCCTTATCCCTGCCTTGCCTGGACAATATTGTGCATTTATGAGAGGGAAGGCTCTACCTTCCTCCCATAAAATGAGAAAATATGGCCAGAAATTGTCCTCTAGGCTTGCTTTGCGCAATTCTAAGAGGCAATGTCTGATGGCCCAGAAAATTGCGCAATGCAGTCCCTGGGCCTGCATGCCTTGCTGACAGAAATTGTGCATTGCACAATCTCAGCACCTAGCAGGTCAGCCTAGATTGTGCATTGTGCAATTCCTATAGTTAACCA
Organism: Pinus taeda; assembly: GCA_000404065.3. Lineage (NCBI taxonomy): Eukaryota > Viridiplantae > Streptophyta > Pinopsida > Pinales > Pinaceae > Pinus > Pinus taeda. The sequence goes on along the minus strand of APFE030558827.1, from coordinate 150,834 downwards.
ACCTCCTGACAGTTTGAACTGCCTTTTGTGCAGTTTCGACAGTCAGTCTCCCATCCTCCAAGTGAAAATTGTGCAATCCTTGCCACTAGTCTCTTGGGTATGTTGCATGTCGGTCATCAAGTTTTCTTTGGTTTTAACTTACAGATTGCTTTCTATGCATGTCGTTGTGTCTCTAGGTATAGAAGGTGTTCTTCCATCTCTCAAAAGTTTAGGTTCAATTGCCTCTAAGGGAGCAGGGTCAAAGGACATCGACGGAAGCACAATTGGAGAAGTAGTTGAGAAAATGTCTATGAGTTTGTCAATTTACAAAGACACCAAGTTGATCGTAGACAAAGACATCAAGCTAAAATGGTAGGACATTAATGATGCATTCACAGGCACATTTGAGGAAGATCTTGAATATCATAGGGTCTATGTGAACATTCACAAGTCCAACTTATACGAGATTGCATGCAAGTATCCCGCATTTCCATGCACAGACATGATACATTGGATCATCTCACACACTGATCGTGAGATGATGGTGTTAAGCAGTGTCAGCCGGACAGATATTTCTACCTTCAGGGTATAGGACTATGAACAAATGTACCACTTGCTGAAGCCAGTGATCACAATGGAGACACCCTTCAGCATAACCAACAATAGTGCAAACTCGAGGGATATCTTGAAGAGCTGGGTGAAGGACCTAGCCAAGTTCAGGATGGCACCCAACTAGATTTATAACACAAGGATACTATAGAAGGCATATCAATACTTGGTCATATTTGCATGCCGCTTGTAGGGACAAGAGAGCACAAAGACCTTCTTGTAGAGTTGGGTGATTGCATTGGACTAACTAGCCAGTGAAGGCAAACCATGCAATTAGTCTGACATGTTGGCTCATAGGCTAAAGGAACAGGTAGCAGGGGCTTGGCAGCCACCCAAAGGTCAACAACCAGAAATCTACATGTTTGAATACATCTTGGATGTAAATTGTGCTCATCAAAAGTTCTCGGGCTTGAAGTGGGCATGGGCATCAACGAAAACCTGTGAACACTTATTGCAAACTGTTTTCCAAATGCAGCTTTCACAGAGTTATCACATAGTTGTCAGACCATTTTTTCACCTCGGTGTACAAGATGATATTTGAGCAGGATCCACCTTGCATGTCGAACGCAACAATGGAGGCATTGATCGACATAGTGGATTGGAATGCCTCACCTTTTGGCACCTTCATATGGTTGTACAATGCGAGAAGCCTCCGCATGTTTTACCAAAGTTTGCCATGGACAAGCTCATCATGCAAGAAGTGTCATACCACATCTTGGCAGGATTTTCAACTAGACTGCTCGAAAAAAGAAGGCACCCTAACCCACTCTTCTATTGCAAATTGAGTTGTATGAGATACAAAATCTCAAACATGTTGATGCCGAGATAGAAGAATTCAAAATATTTACTTTCGTTGTTAAAAGCTTCAATCTGTACGACCCGCATTGCTTTGTGAAGGATCACTGCATGAGAGTGCAATTTCCTTGGATCCACGGGGTGTGTCATTGGCTTGAGGAAGACCCATGGAGATATTGTCATAGCTTCTCCAGGCCCAATGAATTAGTCGACATAGTTGTAGAGTGGTTAGCGAACCAATGTGAAGCAACATCTAGGAGAGCACCATCATCAACAGCAGCAGAGGGAAACATACTTGTGCATGACAAAGGTAAGAGAAATATTTCATGATAGCGTAGAGGTAGAACAAAGCTGCAAGTTCAAAGGAGACCCACTTGTGGAGAAAGAAGCTTTGGAGATAGAGGTGAAGAGGTAACAACGCAACAAGAGGAACGTGCAAAGGTAGAGAGATAAACAGAGGATGGAGGAAACAATGAAGGAGTTGCAAGAGTGAAGGAGAAACTCCAGAAAGAACAGGAGTTGCGCAGACAGGAGAATGAAGAACAACAGGGATAGAAAAATAGGGGGTGCAACATGCACAAATTGATGAAATTGTGCCCATACAGGTTGTAGACTCATCTGAGCAGCTGACAGAAAGTAGACATGGTGAGCAGTCATAGGAGTAGGACTTCGCTCAAGAGATTGAAAAAGTACTTGAGTAGATGGATACAGATATGGAGCAGCCAGAGTTAGAACAAGACATCAACCTCATGCATTACCACCAAGAGGTCGACTGACCAGCTTCACCAGATCTGGAAGCAGAGAATTTCCTAAGTGACCAAGGAGATATTGAGATCCTTGGAGACAATCCCAAAGAAGAGATACACAACATATCGTTCGATGAGTCACATCATAGAGTTGTGCAATCACACAGAGTGGCTACTCTAGATGTCCACACATCTCCTGTGCAATTTGAAGAATGAGTGGTCGTATCTGATGTGCACAATTTATTGAAGGTACCAAAGAGCAAAGTCAGTTGCCTTTTATTGATGATCTGTTTCTTGAATATCTCAATGAGTTGTAAGAAGACACAGTTCTGGATAGGAAGGTGAGAACTACGCATAGAGGGGATGTCGAGTACCTGAGAATCGAACTCAAAAGTTCAAAACCAAGCAGTGCACGATGGATAGAGATTGGACAAGTGAGGAAGCTATATCCTCATTTGATCGATGCTTAAAAACCAACTTTTGGTGGTCCAAAAGCTTTTTCAGTGGGAAGGCATGATCCAAAATGGATCCTAAAACCCTCTAAGTCTTTCAATACTTAAAAACTATAGCAAAGGATAAACCTTCAAGAATGGTGGAAAACACTATCACAAGGGAAAAAAATGAAGAAATGGCGAAAACAGAGTTAAGCGGAGGCTTAAGCAACATCTCACAGGAGTCATCGGATTTGGGCAATCAATGGTCCAGATCTAATCGGCATGCGCAATCAGAGGTGGCGAGCGGAATCCATCGAAGGCGGCCTTTTGGGAAATCGTGATAGCAATCAGTGCAATTAAATGAGGGACACTGATCAAGCGCACAGATCAACGGTCTAGATCTACTCGCACTATCGTATCGCTAATACACACACCGAAGGACTTATCGGGGGCTCGAGGACTATGTGATATGCGATTGCGATATATCGCATCACGACAATACAAAGGAGCAGGGCCGATACATATGCGACTTGCGATAGCCAAACCCGATGGATTTTTTGGGTACAAATATATATATTTTGAGTTCCGGAAAAAAGGGATTTTCTATGTAAATTCAGATTTTCATTTAAATAAACGAAATACAAAGGAAATGTGCCCAAAGCAATAAAAAAAACCCGAAAGGTTTATACATGTAGCTACATATATTTTGAGTTCCGTAATGAGCGAGATTTCGAGTAGGCCTTAGGTGGTAAATGGTAATGGACGGGCTTCGCCCGAGCCCATACACTGGCCAACACGCGGCTTGGCGCCAGAGAGAGAAAAATGCCTTTTCGGATAGGTAATCCTCGTACGCATAAGCCGCCCAAAAATGAATATCAACCATTGGATCAAAGAGCACCCAGATCAATGGTGGACTTGCGATAGTGATCAAAGGCGGATCCAAAAGGATTATAGGGCAGATTCGAAGATTTTTGAAGTCCGATAAAAAGAGTTTTCACATGTTTTTAGTGTATTTCTTTGTGTAAATAGAGAAATGACTGTTTTGGGATTTCAAATGTGCCAATGGTCCCTTTCATTTAAAAACAGGTGGCCACCGTACCTGAAGACATTACACCATGATTGGGTAATGCTCAGAGGGGATTTGAAAGGACAGAGGTCGGAAGCCAAAGAGCCCCAAAGGGAAAATGAACAAACAAGCGTTGATAGGCTTAAAATCCACTCAGCGTCAGAGATAGAGACATGCAGTGTTGAGACAGAGAGAAAATAGAGACAGAGAGCGAGAGGGAGAGTCTGAGTACTCAGAAAGGCTTGAGGGATTCAAGCAAAACCCTGTTGTTTGTTCCTGTTGTGTTGAGACTCAATTTGAGCTCACATTTGTAAAAAATATGCTCTTCAAGACATAATAGAGAGGCCACGATTGAAAGCTAGACTAGGAGATGTAGCCCAAGAGTTTCAGGTTAACTCCTTAATTATTTGTTGTGTTATGTTTGTGTGTCTATTGTGTTTCTCTAACTGCTCATTGTGTATATTATTTGCAATCTTTTCAATCCGTTGCACTAAGTAATATAGGAAAATCCTGCACATGAGTCTGTAATACCTTAATATTAATCTAAGATCTCATTTTCATATCAACATACCAAAAGTATTTATTTGGATCTGCAATCTTTTGAACTGGAGCATTTGCAAGCAACTTCTTCAACTGCTCAAAACTAGCTGCACATTCCTCTGTCCTTTCAAATTTATTTCATTTTCACTACAATGATGTACTAGGATATTAAATCCACAAGAAGTTCCTAATGAACCTCCTATAGTAACTTCCTAACCACATGAATGATCTGACCTCATCCACATTCCTAGGAGCTTCCCATTCCATGATAGCTCTTATCCTTTCTAGATCCACTGTTATGCCTTCCTTAGAGACAACATGTCCCAAGTAATGTACCTCTATCTAAAAAAAATATACACTTTCTAAACTTGGCATACAATTGATGCTCCCTTAGCAATCTAAAAATTGTTCATAAGCACTCGGCATGCTCTTCCTCATTCTTAGCATATATCAATATTTCATCAATGAATATAATAAAAAACTTGTCCAAATAAGGATGCAACACACTATTCATCAAACACGTGAAAGTAGTTGGAGAATTAGTAAAACCAAAAGGAACTACAACAAACTCATAATTCCCATACCTGGTCTAGAAAGAACTCTTGTAGATGCCCTCTTCTTTGATATGTACCTGATGATATCCTGATATCAAATCAATCTTTTAGAACACTACTACTTCCTTTAGCTAATAAAAAAAAGTCATTGATCCTCAACAACGGATACATGTTCTTGATGGTTACTTTGTTCAGCTACTTGTACTCAATACACAACCTGAGAGTACCATCCTTCTTCTTTACGAACAATACCAGGGAACTCCAAGGTGACACACTTAGCTTAATGTATCCATTGACTAGCTCAGGAGTGCTCATCTTGTAAGGTGCCTTTGATGCTAGTGTCTCCCCTGGTACCAACTTAATAAAAAAGTCCACTTCCCTGTGAGGTGGCAACTCTAAAATATTTGTTGGAAATACATCCTGAAACTGCTACAAAGCTAGGTACCTCTTCAAGACATCTACATCCTCAACATCCTTACCTTTATCACTGGAATCATGCACTGTAAATAACTCACACCCTTTCTTGCAACTGCGCTTTTCCTGCATAGTTGTATCCATTCTAACTTATTTCGACTTCTTCTTATCCTGAAAGATTTTTTGTTCTCCATCATCATCCAAACACTCAATATAATTTTCATAACAATACACCTTAGTCCTATGAAGGTACAACCAATACATACCCAGAAGCACATTGTATGATCCCAATGGAAGCACATTCAGATGTGTTGGTGTAGGCATACCATTCAACTCAAATCCAAAAGATCTTACCCAATGATGAACTCTTTTCCTAGTACTTGTAGTCAACTGCACCAACTAAGACTCTATGTGCACTTCTTTACTCAAGCCACACTTATCCACCATGTCAGAATTAACATAACTATAAGTAGATCTAGGGTCAATAAAAATATAAACAACTCGATCATAGAGCTTGATGAACCCCAGTATTGCAACAAGAATGTTGCAACTCCCAAGGCTACCAACTTAAATTATCAACCCAGGTTTCATACAAACTTAAGAGGTGTCGACACTATATGCGTAGCATGCAATGTGTCCTTCTTTCGTTGATCTGATGCAATTAAATAAATATCATGAAATTAAACACTAGCCTAATTGCAGGATGTGAAAGTTGCATTGAAAAGGAAACATAGTATTAAATTAAGAATAAAAGAAAGTAAACTAATATAACATGCATGAAGGAAAGCGAACGTATTCAATCACTGCATTCCAAAGAGGTTAGATCCATTGACAGCATGGCAATCAAGGAAATCATTATTGTGCTATCCAATTCATAAACATGTCCATTAGCACAAACTGTTGAGATGTGTTGCACGGATTAAAAGGCAAATCCTAAGTGGTATTTGCTCTTCCCCAATCATGTATTTAGTGACTAGGAGTAATTATTCAAGCGTAAGGGACAAAAACCAATCTTTTGGAACAAATTTGGTCAAGTTTACACGTGTTACAGGAGTGCTACATGAGGTGCTATAGGAGGCCCTGTTTTGCTACAAGAGCGAGAATATTGCTAAATGGACAAGTAAATAAAATTAAAATGGGATGGGAACTTTTTCTTATTATTAATTAGGATGTCTTAGGACTCCATTCTAGGTGGAATCACTCCAAAATACCCCTGTTAAAATGTGCTGAAAAATAGCAGAAAATTACTACTCTAAAAACTGGAAATTTAAGAACTAGTGAGCTAGTTAACCTACCAAATTCCCAACCTAATCAAGTGAAATTGATATGAGATAAAAAAAAAATAAATTATTAACTTGAAAGTTGTTATGACCCAATACAACTAGAATCAACTCAAATGAATATCATTAACACATTCTAAAAAATAGCAAAAAATTACTACTATTTTGCTACCAGGGACTTCCAGAAATTCTAGATTTGTGAACTATCAATCTAAGTAGTTCAATGATGAATATGATTTTTCAAAGTTGTTCTATGGATGAATAATGCTTTTGAATATGTAAAAAACCTGAAAAATAACTTAGTTCAATCATTTAAACCAATCCTACGGCAAAAGAAGCATCAATACTAAATGCAGAAATATGGAAAACAAGAATAAGAGATACATGTGAATAAGAAGTGAAAATAAGAAAAGAAAATTATACAAAAGGGATTTGAGGCTCCTGAGATGGCCAAGCTTAAGGATGCTCAGATTCTTATGAAGGAGACCAAGCTTTAAAAGCTGAAAATGGCAACAAACTTCATTATTTGAATCAATCCAAGTACATCCCTGCTAGAAATGAAAGTGGAACTGCCAAAGAACAAGGTTTCTCCACAAGAAGACTAAGAAATACATGCCTTTAGAGGAAAATTCGAATTGGTACTTATAAGAAATGATGGAGAATCATTCTCCTTGAAAGGAGGAATATTTCCCTTCCAAAATCCCTCAAATAGTGGATCTGGGTCCCAACACTAAGAATTTGCATTAAATGACAGTGAACACATTCCTAGATTTTCTCAATCACTGGAGCTCCATAATTTGTCAATAATTTCATGATATTTTATTCATTTATTATCCAATATTGATCCTCCTGTAGTAGGGAGTAATTCTGTAGATTATCTCCTCCTCCAAATATTCATAATCTGCCCAATATTCTCATAATGTTATTCAAAAATAAATAATATTAGGCACATAATATGCAATAATCTCTAAACCTTCCTAAGAACATATTAAAGCTAAAAAAACATTATTAAGTGTATAAGGAGAGATTTAATATATCCTTCAAGTGCCTAGAAAAGGTTAGATGGGCCTTAATTTGTGTCTAATTTAGAGGCCCATCAGAGCTTACCTTCCATCTCAATAATGGATGCCTGTTGAACCGCCTCCTTGTTATCAAAAGCTGCATAAATATGAGGAATGTTGTGTCCCACATCCCCAACTATTTACACCTCCTTAGCACTATAGATATAAGGTTTTCCACCCTGATATAATGGAAAATCCTTATTGCGATGATCCTTTCCACATATCCAACACTGCAAAATCCTTATGCTGCTCTCCAAACGGTGACCCATGTCCCTTCTCAACTGCATTAAAATTCTTGTAAGGAGCAACATTCTCTTTCACACATGCATCATAAGGTCTTGCCCGCTTCGTGGTCATTTACCTTTATTCTTTTCATTCCCTTTCTAACCCTACTTAGACTTGGTCTTATGCTTCGATTGCTCATAACAACGCTACAACTTCCCAATAAGTGACCGAGGCTCATCATACTCATTTTGGTTCTTGAATGTTAATGGTAGTCCACTGATAAATATCTGAACTTTAGTTTTCTCATCCTTAAGATGCAACACTGTTGGGAAGTGGATCGCCCCATAGCAGATTTTTGGGGCTTGTAGCCCGAGTTTTGGTCAAAAGTAATGTAAGACCCTGTGAAATGCAAGTGCGAAGCACAAGAGTCTAGGGTTGTTCGGCCTAAAATATTGTAATTTAATAGAGCGAGGCTCTAAGTGTAGAAGTTAGTTTTTTGGTTAGTATTGATCTAAGGAATATGGGTTTTTGAATGTGATATTCGCTCTAAGTCTGCAAATCTGAGTCTTGGGTTGTAGGAGTAGGAAGAGGCTCTGTAGCTGTGTGCGTAGAGGCCTGGTAGAGTCTGCAACTGTGTGTGCGGACCCCTGCAGTTGAGTGCACAAGGCGGAGTTGGGATTGTAACGGAACAAAAGAGTAATCAAAGCTAAGTTGAATATAAAATATTGTGCATCTATTCGTAGATCTATATGTTTATGCTTCTGTTATATGTTTATGAATCTCCTTACAGTTTATGATTGTGTGCGAGCACTTGTTATGAATGTCGAATGATTGATAAGGATATTGGGCCCACAAAATTAAGTTAAGATCTATAATAATAACGCAGTAAGGATAAGGGATCTAGACCACGCCTCTTTGTGCTCCTTACAGAGCTACATGAAGGACAGGCAGTTGCACAGTGCGAGCTTGCAAGATTGGTTTGCGAACTTCCCAGACTTCATCAAGACATCCCTAGGGTGCGGAAACCTAGTTCCACCACCCTCCCATACTACCTCGGGTGAGACCTCAGTCCGCGCACCATGGACTGTTGCTAAAAGGGCTGGTAGTTTTGGAATTTTTTTGGCTAAATCACTTCTGAACTTGGATTAGGCCCCAACAAGCCAACAAATGGTTTTGTTGCTGGGACTAGGATCTTCCTAAGGGATGTCTAATGTCGAAACACTTGAACCTTATGAAGAAAGAAATTGAAGAGTGGTTGGATCAGAAAATTCACGAGTTCGTGGCATAGGAAAACAGAACTCTACAGATATCCGAGAAGAGGTGGCTGGATTGCTACGTATATGCGGAAATCCACCAGATCTTCTTTGCGTCCTTCTCTTCAGAATTGTATGATTGGATCGCGAGGTTAGCTGACAGTCAGGGAAGGTATAAGCTTGATCAACCAATAGTGTGGGCTCCGGAGTTAGTACGTAGACTAGAGGCATTAGATGATAAGGTCACGCGGGCAGTGGACCATTGGCTCGACTGGATAATAGGTGGGTTTATCACTGAGTTTGTGATAGACAAAACCGTGAGCTATAGCAAAGTAGAACGACGTTTTCTCAAGGGGCTGCGAGGGAGGTACATAAAATCCATGAATACCTAGATTAAGATGCTATTATGTGAAAAGCAGGTTATGCGAATACATTAATGATTGGAACGATGCAGAGTGGAAAGATCTACAAAGGGATCGAAGGAATAGGGAACAGTCCTTTAATTTCACCATCGTGAGAGAGCGAGGAAGAGCATGCTCAGGTTTCTCTGAGAAGTGCGGTTAGTTTGATAAGGCGGTGCATTCCGTAGTTATCACCTCCACTTATGCCTTCACCCACTTCACGTACTTCACCTCCATCTTCACCCACCCCACCTCCACCACCCCCACGGTTCAGCATAGCAAGTGCAATCAAACTACTCGTATTCAGAGGAGTAAGGAATGAGGATCCGGACCAGTTCTGGTTCATGGTAAGAGCAGTATGGAAAGCCCAAGGGGTCACGGATGACAACATTAAGAAGGCCAGACTGGTGAGCGCACTGCAAGATCATGGGATGACATGGTATATCAAGCACTCGAATGATCACCCAAATGTAGGAATAGCGGAGATCCAAGATGCGTTGAACAAAGAATTTAGCAGTCTGAAATCCAAGACACAGCCAATCATTGGATTTAAAGAGATTGCGATGCTTCCAGGATAGAACCCCTGGGATCTAGATCAAAGACTGAAGACTATGATCTGCGAGGCTAATATGACGCTAACAGATGCACATCACCGCTCGTGGTTTGTGGTGTCTTTGACACCACACCTAAGGACGAGGCTATTACAGTAGAAGCTTTCAACCCAGGCAGAACCATTGGAAATGGAAATAAGGTTACACGAAACACCGATACAGGATCTAGGATTGGGAATTCAATAGATCCACACATAGCTTCAAAATATCTACCTGGAAATGCAAAGCTTGAAGCAGGATAGGGCAACTCAGCCAGGGGCACATGAAGAACTGTGGTGCATAAAATGTAAAGGTCAGGGCCATGAAAAAGACCACTGTCTAGTATTCACGATCTACTTGGCAGGAGGAGGACCAATGCTGTTGAGACTAGAGGCACAGGCATGGCCAAGTACGATAGTGCTCTGGTGCGCGATCTGTCAGGTGGGAGGAAAGCACATGACGGACAACTATCATTTGTTGCAGAAGTATACACAAACTCCCCAGCAGTTGTTTTACAATTTTTGTAAATCGCTGGGCCACAACGAGCGTACTTGTCACAGCTGTTAGGTTCCTATACCAATAGGTGTCATTTCTCATGATTGACTGTGGAAATTCCAAATATGATCATCCTTTCCATGCCGCAAAGGTTCCATATTATCATTAAATCAAGATTCAGATAAAGAGAAAAGAAAGGAATCCCGAAGAAAGACCAGGAAAGTGGCTTGCTAAAAAATGCAATCAGAGAAGTGCAATCACTGACTTTCCCACAGTTGATGAATAGCCAGACAGTTTAACCCTGGCTAGATCATGTTTAAATTTCTTGTTTTAGAATAGAGAATAAGATTTGCTCAAACAGTTCAAGCTTGGCAGATCACTAGATTAGATAGAGAATTAAAGGGCCCAACTGCTCAATCTGAGCCCTTGGTTGAAATAAGGATAGATTTAGATAGGAGGGCAGCCAAAAGGAAAGATGAAAAGCAGGGTTTGCTAGTTCAAATGCACCCAATCAAAGGAAGAAAAAATGTTAGGTATTTTAGGTTGGGTAGGCAGATAATTATGAGGTTGCAGAAAGCAAAATGAAGTTCAGTTTAACAAGTATCACAACCATCATGGCAAAGTGGCTACAAGTTCAGCGGAGCATGACTGACTTCCCCTCTCATTTCCCCCACAACTTCACTAACATCCCCTAGGGATATTGAGATCTGCTCAATACTCCTAATCCATTTCATTTTTGAGAGATACTAAGCAAAACATTGTGTTTACTTGGTCAACACAAGCCACATTTCTTGTGTAAATATAATTATCTTATTTCCCCTTTATCTTCTAAAAAATCTAAGTTTTGCCTTATAAACTTAGCATTTCCCTATCATTTGTCATATTAACATCCTAACTTTAGTATATAACTCCTATATTAATGTTTCCCTACCCTTACTATGTATAAAAAGAAAAAAACCCAAATTATTATATATATCCCGCCCGCGCCTAATATGGCTATGGTTTAAAAGATTCCTTGGGAACCATTGGTCCACCTAGGGCCAATGATAACCCACCACGTGCCCCATTGGGATTTGTTAGACCTCTGGTCAAACAAATAACCATACCCGCCGCTCAATAAACTTGGTTAATTAACCTTTGGTTAATTAAAATTACCATGTCCGCTCCGCAATTATCAATAACCTATAGTTTGAAACCCTCCCAGACTTTATAAATTATTTAAATTATTGCACGCGTTGTTTTATTAAACCCCCGACAACTCATCTTCCCGTCCACCATCGGATCGCCTTCTCCAGATCCAATGCTCCTCATTGATATCGGAAGTGCCCCGACGTCAGGTTGTTAGTACCTGATGGTCGGCAGTTTTCCTGTCATACCCAGGGACACTTGGCGCATTCCCATTGCGTCGGGCCAGCGCTGACAGGAACCACCCCCGTACCAAAGGCGGTCCGATGGAAACCAGATACCACCCTTCGTCCTACCACCCGCGTCAGTACCCCGTCAGAAAACATGTCATCACCCGCCGCCCCACCAGCCGCCGTGTCCGCCATGTTATCCCCCTCATCAGCAACCATGTCAGCAACCACGTCACCCTCCATACTCCACTACCGGACAAAAGTTATGTCATGCTGACATCATCCCCAAAACGCACAAAAAAGACCAAAAGGTCCAAATTTTTATAAAAACTCGGGAAAGCGATGGTTTTTGTTTATTTCTCGTTTGTTGACTTGCGTAACCTTGCATGCAAATTACGACCAATTTGCCTCTATTGTTGCACAGTCCGTCACCCACTGAAGTCAACTCCACAGCACGATTACCTCAGCTCGGCCAGCAGTCTGTATTGTACGCCAGTCACCCATAAAATAGGTATTTACTCCATAAGTCACCTGCAAACCCTATTGTTACCAAATTTCTCGGTTAAAATTACCTAAAAAGCTAAATTCAAGTCAAATGAGTTGTTGCCTGTGACCTCTGCACTGTAAAATCACTATCTGACCATTGTTGCCAAAGAAAAGCCTACAAATTTTGTTTGCCTCTGCAAGTCGCCCATAAAACTGCAATTCGAGCCCGTCTCCGCTTGTGAAATTGTTTAAATGTACCTGCAAGGGAGAGTTTTCCCCCGGTTTCTTCCAAAATTCCAAGCTAATTCTGTAATTTACTATGAGAAACCAAATCCACTGCTCTGCTGCCTGTTACTCCAAAGAGCTCTAAACCCAAGATTAGGGTCACTTAACAACTTGAAAGGGAGGCTATCTTCACAGTCGTATCCAACCTCCCCAGTACAGTCTGCATAATTCACCTTTTTCACCATGAATGCTACCCAGTGAGGTGACCACAAGATAAAATTCAGTCTGCAAGATCCTGACAAAAGTCTTAGAGCCAGAGTTCTCTTTTCTGTTGTTTCATAAACCTACATTCCAGTCAAAACACAATCTTTTGAAGTATGGAGGCTCCAGTGGCTCTCAACATTGCACCCTTGAATGCACCACATAAGGATTTGGAGTGGTTACCTCTGGCAGACAGGGACTTCCAGATTAAGGACATGATGGGTCTCAAATCTCACCTGAAAACCTTTTTTCAATTCAGAAATAGCCATAGAAATAACACTGATGTCCTGAGAATCTGGGAATCCAACATGCCTATCTACTACCTCCCTTCAGTCAATGTGCTGCCTGATTTCATTCATCTATGCTGTGCAAACTATGATCCCACACAAAGAGCAATCCTCACTCCAGATGGATCTGTACTGTTCTATATTACTCCTCAGTCCATAAATGAAATGTTGAACTTTGAGCCACCTCAGGCTCTGGTTCCTCTCACCATGAAACTCTTGCTTGATCAAGGTGCAAAGCTGCCTAGCTCAGAAATAACAAGACTAGGTCAGTTGTTTATGCAACCACAGTGCCAGCCTAATCATCCTCCACCCTATCATCAAGTCTCATTCAATGAGATAGGGAAACTCCTAATAGACATGATATCCTACATTCTAGGATGCAAAACTAGTGAGTTTGTTGATGAAAATGTGTTTGTGCTAATGTCCATGTTCACTCCAGGACAACCCCCTGCGATCATGTATGACTATGCCACCTTCATAGCAAACAAAATCCATGAGCAATTCATGATGTTGGAGAGAGAAAGAGTGTTCAAATATACCTCTTACATATACCATCTGCTGCTGTACTATCACCCTGATAGTTTCCAAGTTCCTCTCAAGAAACTAGACTCCAAAGGAGAGAGGAGATCTGTCATTTTCTGGACCTCAGTTTTCCATGAAGTTCACTACTCACCTTACACATATTGTGAGTTCATTGACATGTTCATTTACCTAGCCACTTGCCTATTGATGATGACTCCTCCTGGCAGGCTCACTGCTGAAATGCAGAGAATTCTACATCTTTCAAGGGGCTACAACATTGGTGATTGGTATTTCTACCACAACCATACAGTGATCAGAATTTATGGTTGTGAATTGCCCCCCTACAAATTGCTAAGATATGTCCCCATGAGACTCTTTGCCTTAGAATAATTCAGACAGTTTAGTAGTACAGATTTGACTCATTTCCATGGCAAAAACAAAAAGGCACAGCTCAAGATTAGACATCAATTGGGTCCTTTTGTTTTCAATAAGAGGGAAGAAGCCTGGAGTGATGCAGGCAAGATGTTAAAGGATGAACTCATGCTGAAACAAAGCTTTTATTGTACACCATATGACCCTGAACATTTTATAAGCTATAGGAGAGTCAAAAATAGGCTTTCAGGATATGTGCACCAGCCAATCCCTCACATTGAATAATATGCAAATCGACAGGAATGGGTAGAGGGTACACTAATTGAAGATCTTACTGAAGAAGAAAGATTATAAAAAGAAATGAAAGATTATGAGAAGAGAATTAACCTGGATTATTTTGCACAGGTCACTTTCACACAGCCTCAACATATTGGAGCAAGCACATTAGTTGCTACACCTTCACAACGCCCGGCTCAAGAAGCCACTCCACCTGCAGGGAAAGGTAAAGAAATACAACATTCAGAGCAGCAGAATACAATGGCAGAACAACCATCTACAAATCAGGAAAAGGGTCAAGAACAAGGCCCTTCAACGCAAGTAAAGGCAGCTGAGATCCCTGTATTACAAGCCCCTCATAATGAGGAAAGAACCAAGAAGAGGGACAGACCAAAAGAGACACCTACAGGGGCATCTACAGATCAGCAAGGTGAGAAGAGACAAAGGCTAAACCCCTATTTTGAGGAGGAATTCACCGAAGAAACAATAGGTAACATTAGGGGTGAGGGAACTTCTAAACACCAGATCCCTCCATTTTTGGAAACATCTACCAGCTCCTTTCAGTAGGAGCAAGAGAGACAGCCTGGTGTGGAGGTTACATCCACCAAGCAACAGAGCAAGTAGGGCTCTGATATCAAGAGAGCATTCACAGAAATTAAAGCTAGAAATGAGCCAGTGAGGTTTCAGCTTTATAACCAATTGTTAAGAATGGCTCCCACCAATAAGCAAAGGCTAATGGCAGCCTATGATATGCAGGAAGGGAAGATGACCCTTAGTCACTTCAGGCCCACTATTCAGCAGCCACAGTCAGCTGCAGATTATATTAGGACCAATCTGGAAGTTCTTGCTAAAGACATCCACCCAATAGACCAGATTGAGTTGCACAAACAGGTTGGAGAAATGGTATACTCCACCTTAGCAGACAAAGCTCTAATGGCCCATAGAATGCAAAATTCATTATATAACACTTCTGCCCAATTAGAGCTGAAAAAGCCTCCTCTTTGGCCAAGGATAATAGAATAAAATCCTTGGAAGAAATTATCATAGATTTGGGACATGATCCCAAGGATCCCAAAGGCGCACAGGCCTTAATAAGAAAAAAGGAGGAAGACATAATAGCCCTCAGAAGACAATTGAAGCTGCCAGCTACAATACACCCTCAAACCACAGAGGTGGCACAACAAAAGGAAGAAGAGGATGTGGTCAGCTTACTAATGAGGATGAACCAAAGATTGCTGGATACAGAAAAAGCCTTGGAAGAAGCTCTACAAGGAAAACAACAAGAGTTGGCCTCTCAGCCAGCTCAAACAGCTCCAATTCTCACAGCTCCTCCTCCAGCAGTCACTATAACAGCACCTCCCCTTGTTCCAACATCAACAGCAGGTACCTCAACTTCAGCAGCAACTATAGCAAGTGCACTACAGGAGGCCAGCCTGAGCATGGAGGAGATGATGAAAGAGATAAAAGCTTTTGAGATCCAAATGGCAGAACTGAAGGAAACCAAGGAAAAACTAGCCAAAATTGAGGTTAGTTATGACAAGTCAAAAATGACTGTAGTTGAGAAAACTAGGGAAGTGAAGTCCCTAGAGAATAAGATAAAAGCCTTGGAGAAGGACCTCACTCTCCATAGAACTTTGACAGAAATAAAAACCATTTTGTGGGATAAGATTGGCCAAGCTATTGTTGATCAATGGACAGCAATACAAACTATTTTTGATCAGATGGAGTTGATAGGAGTGGCTCAATATGAAACTCAAAAGGCCAGGGTATTATTGGCCAATAAGCCTGAACAAGCCAATCAAATGATTCATTTTTTGAACACTCATACCAGTGAACAATTAGCATCTTTAGACATTCATAACAGGACAGAGACTATTTTAAGAGTCAAGAAGGTGCTAACTATGAGAAATTTTGTTCAGACATGAGAAAGAAAATGCCAGGAAATGCAAACAGATATAGAAGCCTTCAGACATAAATTTGCAATGTTACAATGCAAAGGTTTACCTAGCCTGGTCACTAGCAGTGGGAAGCTGTTAAAACAAGAACAGTATGCTCATAGGTTAAATACCTATGTGCAAAATCAAATTACAGCATCATCAAGTAGCTCAGAAGAGACAGTGCCTCCCTCTGGACAAAGTTTGTATGATAAACTGGAAAGTTTTTTTTTTATTGAGCATGAAGTGGCACATCTTTTTGATTTCCAGCCAAATTATTACAGGTACACTGAAGCTGATGAGACACTAATTAAATTAAGAAAGCATCAATTACCCACAGATCAGTGGTGGCAGAGCATGCTAGAGGTTTTACCAAAATAGTTGAGTTCTCCTTTTTGTAAATTGTTTGCATCACAGTTAGAAGGTAATATCAGGGAAAATCAAATCAACTGAGGAGAAGATTCGCGCCAAAAGATGAAACAAACTCAGGCACAGGTGGCAAATGATAGCACATCAGGAACGCACATCAGGAATGTGACTATCAATTGACTATCAGAGCCAAAAAGTCAGCAACAAGAAGGACACCTAAAGCAGCCAGTACAGCATAGTTATTTCCTCATTTATTGCTGCGCGGTTTTTTCCACATCAGTTATTGCCCCTGCCAGAGTAGATGGATAAATTTATGTCTTGATATTTCCCCACGGGATATTTTGTAAACTTATTATAAATACTTTCAAGAGATATGTATTAGTGTTGGCTGATGAATATCATTCTAGATCTGCTCTGTAATTTTCGAGAACTCTTCTTAAATAAAATTGCTGGATGCTGTGTTGGTGAATTTGCTGGTTGAGGAATCAATGGCTGAAGGATGTGTTGCAGAATTCTTGTGTTGATGCATGGATCAATAAGTTTCCTTTACTCTTGAGTTACTATATTTGTGTTTTATTTATCATATGAATAACATGTTCTAAATTACAGGAAAAAAGGATAACCCAGAATTTACTTAACTGTACTCTGTGTTCAATTCCTGTAGTTTTTTATGTTTTCTACAGGACTAGCATAGGCAAGAATTCTTAATTTCTCTTGTCTCCCTGGTTCTTATAGACTAAATATCATCAGGGAATTCTTAATTGCTCCCTGATAATGTTTACACAATTTCCCTCTGTTAACATTATGAAAGATTCTTGATTGCCTTTCATTTTTGACTTCATTTCATCCTATTTTCAGTTTCAAATATTGTTCTGTGTTTAACTGTCTTGCTCTGCAATCTTCCTCTTGCCAAAGAAACCATACCCATAAGTTTATTTCATCAGACTCCATCAACCCACTGGTCTGAACTTCTCCCAACTTACTGCCTTGTTCTACTGAATGTCATCTTCCAAACACCAAACAAAACTTGTGCTTCATAACTAGCCTAACAGATAATCAAACAAATCTAAATCATAAAGAGAGAGCCCTCTCTGGCTGCAGATTGGCTAGGATTTGCAGCTAAAAGATTGGTTAGTGGTTACCTCGGCCGAATTCCCTTCTGGAGCCAGGGAACAAGCTGAGTGATAACAACAGCTACGAGTTGATTATGGAGTGGACCCTAGCATATAGAATGCAAATGGAAATGTGAGGCCTTGACCCAACCGTGGGGATAGCGCACGTTGGACTTCAAGGGCGAGGTCGAGAATGAGGAGGAATGGGGTTGTAGACAATTAATCTATTATAATTGCATAGGACTGAGGCACTAAGCTCACAATTGTACCAACCCAACGAGAATATCTTGTTCGTACTGTGAGAAGTTTGATCATGAAATGGTATATTGTCTTACGTTGATCGCATAGATGCATGAGAAATGGGTACTACAGCCTAACCCAATGTAGAATATTCAAATGATGAGGTCTGAACCACAAGAAGAAGACCCCAACGTGAACATGGTGCTTAGAAGTGGTGCAGCCATAGGAGAAGATAAGGGGAAGCAACCCGAGGAAGATACATGGGTTCACAAGGCTCCTATAAAGGAAACTGAGTTTGACTTGGAATACGCAAAGGAGATGTTTATGGAAGTTAAGAAGAGCTTTGTGGAGGCCTCTACTTCAGGTAGTAAGGATCAACCACAGAGAGGGATGGATCCTTCTATGCTAACTACCTTTTTGGAGACATGCATGAGATTTCTGCGTGACAATAAGGCGGTTAAAGGACTATGAGAAGTGATAACTAGGTGTGCAAGGTCAGGGGAACCGCGCGTAGTCTAGAAACTAGGAAAGCATACATTGCACACTGGGAGGGAGACGAGATTAACAACACAGATTGGTGAATATGAAATGGATCAAGTAATTCTAGACCTGGGCTCGGACGTGAATGTGTTACCAAAGCAGACATGGGAATGCATGGGCAGGCCCACGTTACAGTGGTCCCCTATTCAATTACGGATGGTGAACCAACAAAAGAGCTTGCCTATGGGGAGGTTGCAAGGGGTAAAAGTGGATATCGAAGGTGCAAGCATGCAAATGGACTTTGAAGTAATAGAGAATGTGGATGACAACAACCCTTACCCCGCGTTGCTAGGAATAGACTGGGCCACTAATAACCTGAAGAAGCAGAAGATGATATTCAAGAAAAAGTCTCTACGCATTGTATTTCCGCTAGATCCAGCCGAAAGAGCACGCTACATTGGACTTGTGCGCAAAGATGACAACGAAGATGAGTTGGATTGCATTTACCAAATAATAGTGCAAGACTAGGATTAAGTGAACCCAACCGTAGATGGGAAAATCTCATGGGAGCGTGACAATTCCTGTACTTCGGATTCAGATGAAGAAATAGAACACTCGCAAAACCGGTTGCATGAAGTGACAACATTGAATTGCAACATGATGATCAGATCACTGCAGCGCGTGACAACCAAAGCAAGGGAACTACCAACCTATGATGGGGTAATAGGAGTGGATGAATTCTTGGACAAAAGTGTAGTACCGGAATAGTAGCAGTACGATGCACTAGAATGGGCATTGCGCACGACACCCGCATGATGGTGGAGTACATATTAGAAGGCTATGGGGCACTGGCGCGACTATAGAAGATGGATGCGCTTACGATTTGGAAGTCCCTAGCGTCAAATGCAAGTTGGGAAGCCGGAACGGAGCAGGCTACATGCCCACCTGTGTTGATGGGTGCAGGCGTGTGCTGTGCAAGCACCCCCCAGGCTAAGGATCAAAAGTCGGAACCCGACGCGGCAACAAGGAAGGCAACACACTCCACAAATAGTCCACGAAGGAGCATTCAAAAAGTTATGCGGAATCATGAACAGAGTCTACTAGATGGGACGAACTGATTGGGACTTGCATGTGCTAGCAGTCCGATGGGCCTATAGGGCCATGTGCAGGAACCTGAGTGCAGAAATGGTTCCGAAGACAATGAGTAGGGTCAAGGCCATAGCTTTGGGAAAGAATCCTCACACTCCTACAATTGCAATAGCACGCAGGGACCAAAGTGAAGAAATTATGCAGTTGTGCGAGGATGAACATATGCAAATTCAAGAAGCCATTTAGCGAGGGAACCTTAAGCTTCGTGAACTTGAAGAAAACTAGGTATGACTAAAGTAGGAAAGCATATTAATGGACAAGGATATCATAAAGCTAGAAACCAAAATCTCGCATGCATTATGCGTTAACAGAAGGACGGGGCCACGTATGGGCAACCCTACCACCGCACTAGAAGATTGCTGCTGAAAGTGTTTGGCTATACTACTAGGGCTGCGACCACACCTTATCAGATGAAGTCACTAAGGAAGTGCACCGCATAAGGAAGAATGTGAGGTGTTGACAGGCAGTGGGGTAACTAAGGGTGACTTGATGTCTCGCACCAGTAGTGTGACCACCTGACTATCCGTAAGAAGCACAATGTCAACGCTCCAAGCAGTTGAAAGAGAGCGCGAGACTATAAACGAGTCTATATGGGAGCTACGCGAAACGGAAGTCACATATAGGATTAGTCTGATGCACAAGTCG
This sequence comes from Pinus taeda, assembly GCA_000404065.3. Taxonomy (NCBI): domain Eukaryota; kingdom Viridiplantae; phylum Streptophyta; class Pinopsida; order Pinales; family Pinaceae; genus Pinus; species Pinus taeda. Next base: position 130,679 of record APFE030558827.1, on the reverse strand, counting down.
CATTCGCGCACTGGGTACTGCACTTCCGCACGGACTGGTGGGAAAGTGACTGTTGGTGTCACTGTTCATGACAAGATGGCCAATTTAAGACAACGAGGAGCGGACGATGGGAAATTAAGACACAAAGTAAAAATGAGATTTGGGACTATCTACTGCTAGTCTCACATTAATGAGCCAAATCCGGGGGGAAGGGTTGAAATTTGAATTCAAAGAGGCCTATAAATCACAGGTGGTCCTCCATCGAACAACCCTTGGCATTTTTAAGTTGTTGCATTATCAAGCGGGCATGAAATTGATGAACTTGGAGGTTGTAAAAGCAAGTCTATGGTTTGAAGCATTGCCAAAGGATACATAGGATTCCCTTATTAGAATAATGTCAACAACCAAGGGAGCTGCGTAGAGTTCTATGCCACCAGTAGGTGATGCACTAGAAATCACTAAATCGCCCTAGACGTCGAGGCCCAAAAAGGAGCCACAGGCAACAAGATCAGTCCGTATGTCTCCCCGAAATCCGCGGTTCGGCAAACTATCAATGGAAGAAAAGGGAAAAATGGTTAATATTGAGAGCAATGATGATGAGGAGGATCCTCAAACCTTTGTAGAAGAGATGGAACCAGACGAAGAGGTGGGAGAAGACATCCAGCTAGTACGCGCCACAATAAAGCTGCCCAAGTATGTCCCTCCGTGGAAAGGAAGGGTAAAGGTACCTAAATATTTAGATGTCGTTAAAAGCATACTCAACACCTCGTTCCTCCCCGAGAGAGTTCTGTTTGAGGGTTCAGCTGTGGGCCGCATACCCACTATGAAGTTTGAAGACTGGGACCTCACAGATAGGGGGGAAGTTCCCTCACTTGGAAACTAGCCAGTTGATGGAAAAAAGCACAGAGGGGCAGTTACAACACTACAACCATGGACATGGCTACACGGGGTGGAGGAGGCTAGGTTACTCCACCCCCTATCGATTCCACACTTTCATCGGACCCCACTCAGGATATTTGTCATCAGGCAACTGCTTTTCCTAGTGCATGATGGATACTTGTGGCTGGAGGAGCCCATTCCCATCACGATAGAGCTCATTCACAGGATTTCTCGACTTCCATGTACGGGATGGGACCCCATGGAAATAGCTAGCACAAGTGGAGACTTGGCGATTGCGGAGGCCATGAAAAAGAAATATAAGTTGGAGAAATAGTAGAGGGGTTACGTTATCACTAGTATTCAGAACAAAGGGGTCTGCGTCGCTACCTAGTTGTTGGCAGGAAAGGTGATGAGGAAATGTCTTGGAATGAGGTACCAACAACGGTTATCGCGCTGGGTGAGCAATGCGCAGAAGGGGTACGACTCAACTAGGCACAGTTCCTCTGCGACGAGTTCCTGACGAACTGCAGGGAGGCCCAAGAGCAGGATAAGACCTTCCACTACGTTTGGTTGCTCTTATCCATCTTGTTGGTTACAGGGGAATTGCCTGAGGATAGTCAGTTTCCTCCCATGGACTAGGACTGGCCAGAGGCAAAAAAATATGCGTCGCTATGGGCGACGAAGGATGTCATGCGAATCCAAGAAATCAAGATCTTCTAGGTATTGATGGAGGCAAGCATATGACTGTGGATCAACAAACAGCCATGCCTATCCACCTCGGTATATGACAGTCTGAAGAGATTTGCAGACTTTAAAGCCGATATGCACAATGTGTATATCAGGGCATAGAAGGATCCAGAGCAGAATTGGACCACACTCCCCTTCATCGAAATAGATGACGTTGTTTTTGTGGTGCTCGACACATGGCCACTGGAATGACACACACCAGATCTGGGGGTGCACGATGAGATGGAGATTCAAAGACAGAAGGTTGCTGCTAAGCTGCTAGCACAACAGAAGTGGAATGAACAGCTAGCGAAGGCCGCCATAGAAAAGACAGCAGCAGCTAAGGCCACTGTGACAGGGTAGGGGATAGATGATACGACGAAAGGCATGGACCCAAGCACCACCTCTCCACAATTGAAATGGTCGTGCGTGACAGAATGAACTGGGCCACGGAAGAAGACCATGGCTTCCAAGTTGGAGGGGGAGCCTATTACACTGACCGAGGGTGACCTATATGACATCGGCGACACAATTTGTGAAGTCACCAGGGAGGCGCTCTAGGAGGCAATGACGGAGTATCATAATGTGTTTGGGGTGCTCAGGATGCAACTCCAGGAACTTCAGGTGTGGCCCCCACAGCAGGCAATGGTAGCCACCTACGGGGCTATGGGTACATCAGCAACCAAGCAGTTGCTGTAGGCTAAAATGGCTAATACCATCGCACTACTGGGAGGAGCACTAACAGTGGACAATGTGGAGGATAGAGCCATGGTAGGCCGGCTCAAGGGACTTGGACTAAACTTGGCTTCCCTTTCGCAAGAGATATTATACTAGCTGCAGGATGGAGCGATGACATGTGCTAGGGAAGGACATGCAATACAAATGCTCATTGTACAACGAATCAATATTGAGCAGCTGAGCCTCCAACGCGATGAAGTGGTAGCAAAGACTCAACAGTTGGAGCAAATTTTCGAGGAAGCATGTCGCCGCGTCCTTGAACTAGAGATTGCAACAGACTTACCAGTGGGTTTACAGATCCACAAATTGGCCAGTGGATTCCGCGAGGTGAAGGAGGAAGCAACGAGGATCTAGCTGGACCTCAACTTGTAGATCGTAGAGCTGAGGCTGAAGGCGCAGCCTTCTACATTGCTGGAGGTTAGAGAACAACCGCCCTGTGCCATTCAATCTGGGCTGGAAGCAATAGAGTGCACCATATAGGAGTGCACATGCTTGTTAGATCAGTCACTCGTCATGCTTACTTCACTACAAGAAGACCCAAAATTAGAGCGGTTAGGGACAGAAGCACAGGAGTTGCAGCAGGTGTATGACAATGTCTGGGGGACCGCACAGATGGTTGTCCTTACTCAGCGGCTGGCCAAGATGTGGGAGGCTCAGGCTCTCAAGGCACAGGTGGACACCGCGCATCAGAAAGAAGCAGTGCTTAAGGAACGCATCCAGCCTTGGCTCAAGGAAGCATTCATGGTCACTACCAAGATCGAGGGAAAGCTGGCACAGATGCAGGGCGTATATGCACTCAGGCAAGGAATGGTACCTGACAATGAGGCATCAAAGATATGCGCACAACGGGTACAAAAGACAGTGGAAGAATGTGTTGCAGACATAAGTGAAGCGTAGAGGTTGCTGGATGAACTTCGTGCAATCACTGCACTAGCCGAGTGACGACTCGAGATGAGTCACGATGATTGTGTTGGGGGCTTATTGGGTAGCGGATTGCCCCATAGCAGATTTTTGGGGCTTGTAGCCCGAATTTTGGTCAAAAGTATTGTAAGACCCCGCGAAATGCAGGGACGAAGCACGAGAGTCTAGGGTTGTCTGCCCTAGAATATTGTAATTTAATATAGAATGTTTCGGCCTACCCATGGTCCACGGACTATGGGAATGTATAATAGAGAGAGGCTCTAAGTGTAGAAGTCAGTTTTTGGTTAGTCTTGATCTAAGGATTATGGGTTTTTGAATGGGATATTCGCTCTGAGTCTGTAAATCCAAGTCTTTGGTTGTGTTAGTGTCATTCTTTGAAACCTTCCACGAGTGATCAAATATGCTCTTACAAAGTGGTTTTAGGATGTCAAAGTCAAATTTTGTCATTTCAATGAGTCTTCAAGTCAAATTAGGTCACTAGGTATCAGGTCTAGGGTTTGTTTTCACTCCTTCCAAAGTTTTCCAAATGTCAGTCCATGTCACCATTATGCTAAGTTTACCATCATTAAAAGAGTTTTCATCCTCATTTCAGGTTCCCATGGGTCATTTTACACCTTGTTCGTTCTTCAGTTGTACTTGGGTAAGGCCCATTTCCCTCTCCTAGGGTTTTGAAGGTAATTTTTCTTGGATGGAAAAATCATCAACAAAACTTGTATCCTGATGTTCATACACCTTCCCCTATCCTTAATGTACCTTATTAAACACTTCCCATCACTGATATCCCTCAAATTCATCATTTTCCCACAAACCCTAGCTTCTTGCTACAATTTGACAATTTTCTAGGCTAGCCCTGTGTTTTTCCCTTTTGGACCCCTTCCCCTCACTCAATCTTTGGAATTACACTTTTCCCTATTTCCTAACATCTCTCCCTACTTCCCAAAACTTTCTCAATAATTTAGAAGCCCCTTATCCCCTTCATTTCACTTCATTTCGACAAATCCCCTGTTCCACACATTGGGATAGGTTTTACTCAAATGATGTTTCTGAGGAAGAAAAAATGAATTTGGAAAACGTGAGAGAGGTTTTTGTCCATAATAGGCCAAGGAAGAAAAAACTCCTTCACTTTTTACACAAGTGTCATGGTTATAGAGAAATGTCAAAAATCAAGTTGCCTCAGGAGGATTGTTGCACCTCTGGAGTGGCCTTGGGAAAATCAAGATTTATCATAGCTTGGTTTGCCAACTGACTTTCTTGATGAGTGAAATGAAAACTAGACACAAATATATTTCCAATGAGCTATCATGAGTTCTATTTGGAGTTGAGTAAGATCTTGAAACGTTGACTGCAACAACACTCTATATTTAGGCAGCCTCATTTTTCACATTTTGACTAGTCTTGGGAGATTTGACCTTTGACAGGGCAAATGAAATCCAAATTGAAAAATTCAAGAAGTTTTGGAAAGTAGACTCAATAATATTTCCAATGAGCTATCCTACACCCAATTGGGACACCGTGAAGGCATCCAAAGTCGGTCTGCAAAATTCCGTTGCGCATCAAATCAGTGGCGTTGTGCATCAAATTTTGCAACACAGGGAATTTCAGTTGATGCGCAGTGCCGAGTTGGCTCAATATTTTGCCAAATGGCTTGTAATTTTGGATCTTCATGAAAAAATAATGAAACCCAGAAAGTTTCATAAAATTTGGAGGAGATATGGGTCACCTAAAGGGCAAAAAACACCTAAAAAATGCCCTCTATGCCACTTTTTGGACCCACAAGAACAAGTCTTGGGAGAAATGATTTTGAAGGGGCAAATCAACTCCAAATCAAAAAATTCAAAGTGTTCCAAAAACTAGACAGGCAGAGCTTTTCAAAAAGCTATCTTGGGCCTGATTTGGTGAAGTGGAAGGCCTCCAAAAGAAGCCTTTAAGTGGCATTGCACATCAGGCTCAGGGTGTTATGCATCAGGCAAATTTTTGCCAATTTTGCCTAAAAACTCATAATTTCGCCCAATTTGACTATTAGTTGACTTTTTCTCTTCTCCTTAGTAAATTTATGATGGTAAAAGATATAATATGATGTAAATTTGATGAAAAATGACTTGAGGGGGTAGATACATCAGTTGGAGGTGGTTTGAGGTTAAATGAATAAGTTTCCATAGTTTTAGAGGCAAGCTGTTCCACTGCCTATTTTCTAGTTACTAGTTTAAATGTTGTTGAAACAGCTCCTTGACTCATGGATTCGACCCCTGATGGCTAGCATAGGTGGTTTGATGCCTATATTATGTACTTTCTTAGTCATTTATAAAGGTTGGACTCTTGTGGATGCTTTGAGCTTTATTGTAAATCACTTCTGCAGTTTGGCAAGGAAATGAACCAAGGTTTTGCAGCATTTTGTGGGATTCTTGTGGTAATGTGTCTTGGCATTGTTTCTTCCTTTGTTATTTAGTTTCTCTTATGTGTATATGTGCCAACATCTATTTCTTTCTTCATAACTAAATGAATCAAGATAAATAGGTGGAATCCATTGATATTCAGTGCTCTGCCTTGAGGATACATTTAGTTTTTAATGTTTTCTGCTGTTTGAAGAGGACTCATGAACTTTGCATGCCCTCTCCAACTCCTCACTAGTCTTAGACTTACCATCACACCCAATACAAAGTGCCAAAACACCTATCTACCTCGCCCCATAAAACCTCCTACAAATCTAAGTTGATTTCCCGGACCCAAAGCTGCCTTCTTCATTTGATCCAGCAACCAACCATCAAAATCAAACAAAATCCTCTGACCTAATATACCTAGCCTAAAATCAACATTTATTTTCAGTCATCTCAAGCCCTAGTTACCATATTCTAATTAATATTGACAAGGAGAGATCCCTCTCCCGACTTGGTAGGGATAGCTACCAGGTTAAGCATGGTTTGATGTTACCCTAGAACTGCCTTACTTCAACCTGAGGTAGATTTAGGCACTAACAGGTTGTAAGAGTAGGAAGAGGCTCTGTAGTTGTGTGCACAAAGGCCTGGTAGAGTCCGCAGCTGTGTGCGTGGACCCCTACAGCTGAGTGCGCAAGGCGGAGTTGGGATTGTAATGGAACAAAAGAGTAATAAAAGCTAAGTTGATTCTGAAATATTGTGCATTTGTTCGTAGATCTATATGTTTATGCTTATGTTATATGTTTATGCATCTCCTTACGGTTTAGGATTTTGCGCACTTGTTATGGATGTTACATGATTGATAAGGATATTGGGCCCACAAAATTAAGTTAAGATCTATAATAATAACACAGTAAGGATAAGGGATCTAGACTGCGCCTCTTCGCGCTCCTTACAGAGTTACGTGAAGGACAGACAGCTGCACAGTGCAAGTGCACAGGATCGGTTCGTGAATTTCCCAGACTTCATCAAGACATCCCTAGGGTGCGGAAACCTGGTTCCAGCACTCTCCCATACTACCTCGAGTGAGATCTCAGTCAGCGCATAGCGGACTGTTGTCGAAAGGGCTGGTAGTTTTGGGATTTGTTTGGCTAAATCACTTCTGAACCTGGGTCAGGCCCCAACAAGCCAACAAAAACATACATTAACAACTCCAGGAACTTAGTTTTGTACTCCTCATATGTCATTGATCCCATCTTCATCTCAGAGAACTCCTTGGCCTTACTGTCATAGTGCCTCTATGACAAGTACTTCTTCCTAAAGAGTATCTTGAATTCATGCCAACTCAAATCCTATGTCTTGATGTCTCTAACATACTTCACATCTTCCCACTAGATGTCTGCTTTCAATTTGAGGTTGGAAATATCTATCCTAGCCTTCATGTTATTTGTATCACCATCCAACTCAAAGAATTTCTTCATCCCAAACATTCATGCATCTACATCTTCAATTTTATTCAACTCTCCATCAAATGTAAGTGGCTTGGATTTCTTGAACTCATCTCAAAAATATCCCCTGTCACCCCTCATGCAAGGATGATAGTGATGATGATCATGGTACATGTCTGAAACTGAAATACAGTAGAATCCATATCCACTGCCTCTCCTATCAGGTGTGTCCAAGAACTTTCCATGTCTAACTATGTCATATTTCTTTGACCTATGCCCACAATGAGACCTGCTACCATATGCCACATTAGTCCTGTCCTCCTATCCATAACCGATATATGTTTTTCCCTGTCTCTACAAGTCTAAAAAACTGTGAAGAATAACTGCATTGACCTCTTCTTGTTTCTCCTATGTCCTGGCAAGTCTTTCATGTGATTGAAAGATCTTGTCATTATCTGCATTGCAACTTCTGATCTCAGCCTTAAATTTCTCAATGTGTCAGTTATGTCTGGAGGGTATTCATCTCTTGGCTACACATCTAATCTGTAAGGTGAATCTCATGAATTGTATGCACCATTTTTCTAGTCATCTTTGATCCTCTTCTTCCTTCAAATATACCAAGTCATCTAACCACATATAAACATAATCAACATACCTTAGTGAAGTTCAGGGGAGGCTATATTTTCTGCAAAATCATTCTAGATTAACACAATACATGTATATACATAATCATATCAATATACCGACATCATACATGATAATACCAAATGCATACCATGACCTCATGCATGACCACCATAACCATGACAATGCATACATAACAACCATATAAACATCAACATGCATGCATGACAAACACATTTCGCCCATCTAGTCCAAGTATTGAACCATGATTTAATACCAATCTACAACCACCCCTCCCACATTTATGCACTTTCATTGGCCTACCAAGGTAAATATGAGCTAACAACTACTATGACATGACCCACCCGCCTAAGTCCCATTAAGGAAGTGGAGAATACTACTGAAGAAAAATTGACATTTCATAACAATCTGCAGGGGCTACAGGACACTTAAAGGCTGAGAAACCATCCCAAGTAGCCAAAGCCTTGAACTATTGCCCTCCTTCTCTACCCTAGGCCCTCAACCACACCCACAACAAGGCCTCCATGTGATTGGAAGCCTCCAACCACATGCACAAGCTTACACCCATGTGGTTGCAACCCAATTTTTCTAGTTAGGAGCATGCACTCCCAAGGTATGAGCCTAGATTCCACGTCAACCTCCAAACCATTGCCCAAAACTTCTTGTAACTTCTCAGAATCAATAATGGCATGACAACAATGCTAGATATACAAATTTGAAAGAAACAATTTACCTATACTTCCTATAACATGACAAAGATTTCATCAAACATATTTAGAACATGTAATCTACAAGTCATGACTGCATATATGAACATAGGGGCTTGATACATATCTAAGAATCATGAAGAAGGTCTAATTCCCTCTCATAATAGCTGAAATAACATCTATTAGCTCATGCGTTCATTAACCATTCATTATCTAATCAAAACATGTCAAGATCCATCACTAGAACCTATTATGAAACCATGTTTGTAACCATCATATAACCAGAATAATAGCCATGATAGAATAGCCATCAAAGCCACATAATAACAAGTACAAGTACTTATGAAATACAAGAGGAGAATAGCTCTTATTAGCACATGAAAAATCCAACCAAGCTATGGACTTACACATACCACCCAACCATAGATTGAACTGAACTAATCTTTCTTTCATCCAATCACCCCTGCGCCTTATTCCAAGCATGAATGTGGGACTCAAGAAAAAAATAACCAGGGCTTCTCGAACATTAAAAAACCTCCACCTTCATGCTCTCGCGATCCCACCAAAAATGGTTAAGTGATCACATAAGCAAACTAATACATAAACAACCAAGGCTTCCTAGAGATTAAACCACCTCCATCCTTAGGATTTAGCACAATCTTGCCAAATTTGATCAAGGGATTACTAGACCCAAAGCAAGCTTGGATGCCTTAGAATTTCTTCACCAATACCTTGAGGAATTTTATTGTCTCCATCCTTAAGATTTACCACAATCCCACCAAAACCGGTCAAGGGATTCCTCCTACCTATGGGAATTTTCTTGAGACCACCTCACCTGGTTCCAAAACCATTTGATAATGCAAAGATTAACCAATTGAAATATCCCATCACACAATGGCTATCCAGAAATGGCAAGGCAAGGCTAAAGCCACTATCATACTCAGTAAAATCCATGCCAATGACAACAATAGAACTAAATACATACATGCATGTACCATGCATTAACAACGAGATAAGAAATCACACATGCAACTTATCACCTGCAAGTATTCTTGTTGAAGTTGCTTGATCCAACTTTTCCTTGCTTGTCCTTTGATTCCCTTGTCCTTCCTTTCCTTCCTTTGCTTGCTTGCTTGATTTCTCCTCTTGGTGCTCCTCTCTCTCTGAAACCAATTCCACATCCAAAATGAAAAAAACTCAACTAACAAAATCTAGACTAACAAAAGCTATGAACTGATCCTCAACCCTTTTTATTATTGAAGCCTCTATCAATTTTCTCTATTTTTCCTTCAATTTCCTCTGCAAACATGTGACCCTTCATCTCTCTCTTCTCCTATTTTCCTTTATTTTCTTAAATAAAATTCCAATTAATGCCTTTTTGCCTTTGCTAATGCCTCTGCTAATTTCCCTTAGCCATAATAAATCAAATGAACATCGGTTAGGATTTTTTTCCCAACATTTAGCTTGGAATACATGTCCCATGACCTTGGCCTTATTTTTCCTTTATTAACATTACTACATGAACTTTTAACCCTAGGTTGTTACAACATTGGAGACAAAATGATGGAAATGAAAAATTATTCTTTTTCCTTATATAGGAAGGAAAATGCATGCATTAATAACATGCACACATTCATGCTCCAATTCTTAGTCACAGATGACAAGGAAGAGGGAATATGGTGAAGGGAAGGAACGTGCATGCATTCCTTCTCCACTCTAATGGGAGAAGGATGAGAGAGATGTAGGGGAGGAATAGAGAGAGCAAGAGAGATTGGGGGTTAGAGAGAGAGAAAGAAATGAGGGATATATGCAGAGAGAGAGAGAGAGAGAGTAAGTGATAAGGAAAGGGGGACATATAGATTGGGTGATGGGGAGAGTGTGTGTGTGTTAGAGTGAGAGAGGGAGTGGGGGTGAGAGAGAGGGTTTTTGTGTGGTTATAAAGAGAGAGAGTGAAAGGTGGCAAGGTGGTAAGTAAATATAGGGATGTAGGAGGGAAACATAAAGGGGGAGAGAGAGAGGGAGATAAAGGGGAAAAGACATAGGGGTTAGAGAGAGAGAGGGGGGGGAAAAGGGGAGGTTGGGGGAGACAGAGATGCATGTAGGAGGGATACATATAAGATGGGAGAGAGAGAGAGAGAGAGATAAATAATTATGAGGGAATACATAAATATGGAAAGTGGGGTAGGGATAAAGGGAGACATAGGGAGAGAAAGAGAGAAAGATATACAGAGAGAAATAAAGGAAGGGAGATTCGGCGAGGAAGGGTTAGAGATAGGGGAGTGGGAGATAGGGAAATGGGTTGAGAGAAGTGAAATTAGGGAATGAGAGAGAGAGAAAATACAGGATTGGGGGGATGAGAGGGAGATATAAGGATAGGGAAAGCGAAAAGGAGAGGGGGTTAGAGAGAGGGGGGGAGATAGGAGGAGAGAGAGAGGGATGTAGGAGGGATACATATAGAGGGGAAATGAGAGAGGGATGTAGGAGGAGACATATAGTTGGGAAAAGAGAGAGGGACCAGAGAAGATAAATGGAAAAAGAGAGGGGGTTAGAGAGAGGGGTCAGGGGGAGGGTGGGGCGGACATAGTATGGTGGATTTTATGTTGTGTGGTGTGTGTGTGAAGAAGAGAGAGAGAGAGAGCGAGAGAGGATTGGGAGGAAATAAAGTAAAAGGACAGAGAAATGATACAATAGTGAAAGGGGGATAGATATTTAAGAGAGAGATTTGGGAGAGAGTTATAGAGGGATAATTGTGGGGGGGGGGGGTATAGATGGCGAAAGGAGAGAAATACGAGAGAAAGAAAGGGAGAGACAAATAGCAAGAGGACAAGCCTAGGTTAAGAGAGAGGTATTTTTCAGGGGTATAAGGGAGAGAGATAGGGGGAGACATATAGGGAGGGAGAGAGAAAGAGGGGGGGGAATGTGGAGAGAGGAGAGAAACACAAGGAAAGAGATGAGGGAAGGAAGAGAGATAAAGAGAGAGAGAGAGAAGGAGAGAGATATAAAAAGGGAGTCGTAGATTTAGAGGGAGAGAAATAAATGGATAAAGAAATAGGGAGAGAAAAGGGAAACACAAGGAGAGTGAGAGAGTGAGAGATGGAGTGGGGTGTTAGGGGGGGAGAGAGATGGGTGCTCAACAAAGGATAGAGAGAGTGATATAGTAGGGAGACATAATCTCAAAGAGAGCAAGGGATAGGGAGAGAGGAAAGGATGAATATGGGGGATGGGATGGAGAGAGAGAGAGAGAGAGAGAGAGAGAGAGAGGATATTAGGTAGAGAGAGAGAGAGATGGGGGGAATTAACAAAGGAGAGAGAGAGAGGGATATAGTAGGAAGACATATAAGCACAAAGAAAGAATGCTATATGGGGAGAGAAAAGGATGGAGACATGAGATGGGATGGAGGGAGAGACAGGGGAAGGATCAGAGAGAGAGAGATGGGGTTAGGAAGAGAGAGAGGGGGGAGAAAATGGGGCAAGGGGAGAGAGATAGAGTAAGGGAGACATAGGGGGAAAGAGAGAAAGAAAGTGATATGGAGAGGGTGACAGAGAGGAGGGAAACATGAGGAGAGTGCGAGAGAGAAAGGAATGGGGAAAGAGAGATAAAGGGAGTGGGGGGGATAGGGAAAGCTGGGGGGGGGATTGGAAAAGGAGAGAGAGAGCCCAATACAAAAGGAGAAATAAGGACATAGAGAGAAAAGTATGAAGGTGAAATTAGAGTGAGGGGGGGAAGGAGGGAGACATAGAGAGAGAAGCATATACAGAAGAATATGGAAGAAAAAATTGCATGTGCATTTTAAAATGTGTGCACGTCCAAAAGCAAATATATGTTATAAAACACATGCACATTAGTATAAAAAAATGCGTTATTAATTTAAAAAAATTGTCAAGAATTCCTTTTTCAATTACGTGGTGGATGAGGTGGACACTTTGGATTTATGTTTGAATCAAAAAGCATATAGGCCTAGTCTGCATAAATTGAAAACACATATTTTTTTACAACTTCCTGATTTTCAACCATGATTTTGTATATGCTCTATCTGTTCCTTACTAATGAAACTGAACATATGTATAGAGATCTATGTGCATGTGTGTGTGCGTGTATTCAAAAATTAATTAATATTTTTAATTTTTAATTAATTTTTTAGGACTTATATCAAATTATAGAAAACATAGGTCTTTTATTTTCACTATATCTTTTGATTGGTTGACTTATTTTGAAATTGGAAAGAAACTACATTATAAGAGATGAATACCTACATTGTGTGTGTGTGTGTGTGTGTTAAGACCCTAATAGCAAGGAAAAGATCCATTTGTTATCTACAATACTACAAGTTTGTTCCAAAAAATTTCGTCATTTACATACCAAAATTATGTTTTAAAGAAAAAATAGCGCACTAATCTTAGAAATCGCCATTTTTAAAGTTACATCAATTTGCAATAAATAAGAGTTATATATTCATGAAGACTATTTGATTGTCTACATTTCATCCTTTTACACTGTCCTAAAAAATTGTTAAGTACCTCTAATAATTAGTTTTAGTGATTAGATTTCTATCTTTCCATACTTTTATTGCAACTATCTTGTCATAATTGGGTAGAATTACCTTGCACCAAACTTTGGATGGTCTATCTCATCCCTCACATATACTATCTCTTCAATTTAGTAGTGAAGTAAGGCTTACATAAATCCTAGACACAAAAGCTTCATTGTACCTATTTTTAAAAGTGGGGATTAAAGTATTCCTTCTAATTAGAGGACCATTATGATTAACCCTATTTTAGCCAAGTTTTATGGAATTGTGTTGGAAAAGGAGATTCTCCTCTAGCTAGAAAGTCATGGAAAAAGAGCTAAAGGCTAGGTTGGGTTTAGGAGATATCATTCTAATGTGGACCACCTTGTTACTCTAGATGATTTCAAAAGAGTGTCACAATAATAAAACCAATCTCTTGTGTTATTTTTTTGGTTTTAAAAAATATTTTGACATAGTACCATGGCCAAATATTTTGAATAAATTGGAAGAGAAGTGTTCCTTTTGAGTTGAGGGCTACTATGACAATATTGTATGAGAATGTTATTGCTGAGTTTAGGAACACTGAGGGTTGGTCAAAAGAAATAAATTTTAATATCGAAATCAAGCAAGGTTAACCCTTCCCCCCTATGCTTTCAGGAATAAACATTCACAAGTTAGAATATTTTTTAAAAGAAGCAAGCTATTTTGGCTCATCTCTCACTAGTATAGTCATCACTCTTCTTCTTTACATTAGCAAGGAACTAACAATTGTTGAGATTTGTAGCTTGGGAGGTACTCCAAACCTTAGGCTTAAGGGTTGTGAAGGAATTGACAACCAAAAAAGGGCTTTGTGGGCTAAGAACCCAACATGTGGGCTTTGCACCCAATCTTGTGGGTGTGAATCCATGAAGAGTTTTGGAAACTTGAAACTTGGAGATGGAAGTGTACCCTTATAGGAGTAAGTGTCACATCCTTTGTTTTTGTAATAGTTTTGGAAATTTTTGGCTAGGTGTTGGTCAAAAAACAGTCATGGAGAAGATCACGAGAAGTGGTCAGATAAGTGGTAAAAATATCCAAAACCTGGGAAAAGAAAGGACGAAGCAGAGAAAAAAAAAAAAAAAAAAAAAAAATAATAATAATAATAATAATAATAAATAAATAAAAATAAAAAATAAAAATAAATAAATAAATATATATATTAGAATTAGTTACCTTGGAACTCATAGAAGCCACAAAAGGAGAATTGGTGCACTCTATTTTGAAGGGATCAAAGGTGATAAGGACCAAAACACTCAGATTTTGTCAAAGTGGACAAGCTTAAGTGAGCAGGATCAAAGGAGGAAATCTATAAAAGGCCAAAGGAAAGAAGTCAAAAGAGAGAATTTTTAGTGTATGTTGAGATGCCAATGTGAAGTTCTGGACAAATTACAATCTGTCCATTGTATTCATGTGTTAAGCTCTATGTTTTGGCCTAATAATTGTGCAGGGACTCGCATCTTGGTGAAGAGACGCAATGCATTGTAATAATTTGGCTGGTAATAGAAATAAGTGTTATGGGGAATGATAATGTATCTTTATATTAGAATGAGTGATTAATTGTTTTCCATATTAAAAGAAAATTTGAGATTATGGTTTTGGATGTATTTTGTTGTTTCTAGCTAAAAAGTGTTTATGATTAATTACTAAATGAATTGAAGGTGTCACTATAATGTCTAAGGTAGTATATGTGCAATAAATTGTTTGAATGCTAAAACATGCCTCGCTCCTTTTCTATGGTCCCTTATTATTTGCTAAGTCTTGACACACCTTGGGTGATACATCTCTCTTCCTAGGATAAGTGAATGTGCTAGTGATATGCTAGACTACAAAAAAAAAAAAATTTGGCACCCTGTGTTTGAACCTAGGGTCTTCATTATTAAATTTTGTGCCAACAAATGGTTTCATTGTTGGGACTCGAGCTCGGGTCTCTTGGGTCTTTTTCTGTTGGAGATTTGGTCTTGGTTTATGAAAACAAATATTTGAAACATCTGGGTAAGCTACAAATGAATTGGTTGGGTCCTTTATTTTTTGTGGAGATACAAGATTGAGGAATTGTCAAGCTTGTGAAAATTTATGGAGTTATTTTTCCATGTTGGTTGAATGGCATATGCTTTAAGCCCTACTATGGCTGACAAACCTTACTAGTAATGTTTGTTCTCTAAAAGGAGGCATCAATTAGGTCTAAGATCGAGTTAGTAGTGTTAGTTAGTTAGTTTTTCTCTTTGTTGTGGTATTTAATCCATTATTATAGTTACATCAGTTTCCTTAGTCTTTTTTAGTTGTGAACTATTGCAACTGATTATGGTCGAGGTAGTACATGTCAGTCTCTTGTATGTTAGTCTTGTAATTATTAAATAAGGGTATTTACAGCAATTATTTTAATCTTTCCCGTAATACTTTTTTGACTATTTGATTTTCCAATTTATGGATTTTCAATCATTTCCCATTAATTTTTCATAATGATAATTCTCTTTTTGAGTCTCTTACATCATCAACCCAAGGTTCAAATCCCAACATCATCATTATCCAAATTCAAATTGATTTTGGTAAGTTGTCATATTTATTAATTAACCGTCTAATCATTTTGTGCATTGTCGAGTTTTTCTATATAGCTTGCACGTTATCACCCTAGTTCTTCATTATGTTTATCTATCTTCTCAAATTATCTGCCCTAGATTCTGCGTCGAGTCTCTTTGATTCCCAAACTTGCTCCCATCTCCCTTCCTATCTTGTTTACATTCGTCAACCTTCTTCTATGGCTCGTCTTACTAAGCCTAAAATTTCACCAGGTTTTTCAAATTCCCATATCATGGCCATGGAAGATATGTTCGGAAAATATGAGAAGGCTTCTCGGGTTGATAATGATTTGGACGATTCTTTTTTGTTTCCAAATTTCAAGCCTAACGTTTTTAGGGAACCTTAAGCTAAACCAGGTGGGAGTTTTGTTTCTTGTGTCAAAATAGACTTTCAGCCTTTGCAGAAGTCCTCATTGATGAAGTTAAGAAAGTTTCCTATTTTTGGCACCTCCTACATAGTCATGCAATGCAAAAAAAATATTATCATTCGAATACATGGAGGATCATCATGGCTTGATAAGGGGTATCCTATCCATGTCGATGATATCTACAGGGTAATGAGATTGTCAAGATATGACTTATATGTTTCGGCATGGGGGTCGTGATGTAGTCATCGATATGATTAATAATCCCATAATCAAATCCACATGCCATATAATTGTAGGAAATATCATGCGCCATTACACCAAAGGATAATGTACCTTAGATGTTATTTCTGTTGTAGGAGTTTGTGATCATCGTGAGAAGCTCAATTGGTGTAGTTATTTATTGAATCAATTGTTTGAGGCCTGTGAGGATGCTTTCAAGAGGGAGACATTCTTTATTTATGGTTATTTGGTGGTTGCAATTGTTATGATGAAGTGGTGTACATCAGAAGTAAGATAAGTTGCTAAAGTTGTTGACGGTGAACCCTTAGTGCTCACTTACACCTCATGGCAAGTATTGGGTGACTCGGATAATAAGGCGCTTAATGAATAAGATTTTTCTAATTGGTATACCAAGATGGTGCATATTACAAATAATGTGACTTGAGTACCCAAACCAATTTTCGACACATATGGCCACTTAATCTGGTTTGGAATACACCACAATAATACTTATATTTGGCCCAAAACTTCATTTTTTTATACATTTCATATGAAATCTTTTCCCTTTTATGTTTCCAAGGAAGCTTTCCACAATGAGGTGATGTCGTGGCCTAGTGTTCAATGTCAACGATAGGATGGAAACATTGTTTATTCCTTATACAATATGTTGCCTCGTACTTCCTTGCTCAAAGTTCCATCATCTTATAAGAAGCACATGATAGATGTTGACCAAGGTCTTCAGCCAATATTAAAGAAATTTCAGGAGTACGTCTTTTCAGCTTGTAATACCTTGCAGATTTTTTTTTCACTAGTAGGTTCTAGTCCATCTACTTCAGAAATTCAAAATTTTGTTCCTCTCATTAGTCATTTTCTTAAGCCATCAGTCATCCATTATGCTATTATGGTCCCTATTTATGTCACTTCGCCCTCAATTCCAGCTGCATACCCTTCTGCTTTTGATGCCTTTATTCAAGCTTTCACTCAAAGTAACCCTCATTTCTAGAAATCCCATGTTGCTGATCTCAATAATGATGAACCTCGAGACCCTATTATAGGAATCGAGATAGTGCAAGAACGTCATCACTCTTCTCCTATTTATCCCCCAAATTATCCTCGTTCATCTCCACATACTGCTTCTCCTTCGGCTACCATCTCGGAAATACATGATACCAAAAACTCTGGTGGAAAAACTGTTGAGATGGAAGCTGATTCTGCTCCTAAGGACACTACAAGGAAGGTAGATGAAGTATTTCATGTGCACACCATCCTAGTTACAACTACCCATGTATATGCATCTCTTGAATCACAACAACAATTCAGCCTAGCTCTCTCAATTACTCAAGTTGTAGAATTCAGTCAGAACCATAATCACTATAGAGAAGCCTTGAGCCTTATCACACATTCCCAGGATATTATTCCTTTGTTTCCCTCGCATGTTGTTGACAAGATTTGTGTTTAGTTTCACAAAGAACAAAGCCAAAAATATGATGCTTTGCTACAATATCATTTAGAGAAATATGTTACTAGTAGTCAACCTTTGTAGTCTCGTTTTCCTTTGCCTAATGGTTTATCCCTAGACAATCTTCAGAGTTGGTATTATTCCTAATTTTTCAACCCTATATAATTTAATGATCTCCATGTCTAAGACCTTCACAATTATTTAGTTTCTAACTATGAGCAACAACAAAAATAACAACTTATTTTTGTGACCACTGAATGTAATCAGTTATGTAGTGAAAAGGAATAGTTGGAGAGACAAGTCAACAATATAACTGCTAAGTTTCAAAATATGTGACCTACAATTATTTAGTTTGTCCCAAATGCACCCGAATATTTTTCTGTTTCCACTCGTTGAATGTTGTGAGCATGATAAAGATGTATATACTGTACTTATTTCCATTAACTAGGAGTTGTGTAATATTGTTGTTGGATTTCAAAAAGTGCTTCCAGATCCTACGAATCGGTATAGTGCTCATATCGAACAAAGGTTCTTCCCTCAAGGATACTCTCAAACAGCTTACAAATGATTCATAGGAGATATTTCAGCATGTTTAGGATCGGGATGAGTTACTTGCAATAAATAATCAGCCTTTATGTGAGTTGCAATAGCATACACAACAACTCTTTAATTAATAATTGGCCACAAATGATCTCAAGCTGATATGCTTGAGTAGAAGATTCACTAGTTAGAGGAAGACTCACATGTAGCCAAAACTGTGTTGCAGGATATTTGGTCACCTGCTTAAAGGTACTTTGTCCAATTGTGCCAGCTTAACTTTGAAGTTGATACTCTGTGGAAAACAGTAATGGGTGCTCACAAGAAACAACTTTATGTTGAACAGGCCACCCAATTTATTGACTAAGTTGTTAATGTTATGAATACATGGGAAATTGTTATGGATGGTTACTCTACTTTCAAAAATGGGGTACTACTAACAATACTTAAGTTGGATCTTTTGTTTGAAGGTGAATAAGTAACATAGGAAAGAGAAGCACTAGAAGAAATAGTGAAATAGCAAGAAAAATGAAATGCACCCATAGAGGATTGACTTGAGGGTGAGTCAATGGACTGTGGTCAGGGTCTCTTTGGTCCTTCATTTTTGGTAATAGTTTTGGAAAATTTTGGTCGAAAAACAGTCTGGAGAAGATCACCAGAAGTGGTGAGATTAGTGGTCAAAATAGCCAATAACTGAGAATAGAAGGAAGAAGAGGCAAAAATGAGGTTAGCAGTAGTTACCTTGAAACTCACAGAAGTCGTGAAAGGAGGATAGGTGCACTGGATTTTGAAAGGATCAAAGGTGATAAGGGCCAAAACATTTAGATTTTGTCAAAGTGGACTAGATCAAGTGAGCATGATCAAGGGAGGAAATCTATAAAAGACCAAAGGAAAGAAGACATAAGAGAGAATTTTTGGTGTAAGTCAAGAAGCTATTAGAGTGAAGTTCTGTACAAATTGCAGTCTTTCCATTGTATTCATGTGTTAATATATATGCTTTGGCCTGATAATTATGCAGGATCTCGCATCTTGATGAAGAGTTGCAATGTATTATAATGATCTGGTTGATAATAGAAAGAAGTGTGCAGGGAATGATAATGTTTCTTTATGTTAGCATGAATAATTAATTGCTTTCCCTATTAAAAAAAATGAGATTATGGTTCAAGATGTCTTTTTGTTGTTTCCAGCTGAAAAGTGCTAATGTTTAATTACTGAATGAACTAGAGGTGTCACTGTAATGTCAAAGGTAGTATCTATGTAGTGAATTGTTTGAATGTTAAATCATCCCTCGGTCCTGTTCTATGATCCCTTATACTTTTATAAGTTTCTACATGCTTCAGGTGAGACACTTCTCTTCCTAGGAGAAGTGAAAATGTTGGTGATGTGCTAGATTATAACATAAATATTTGTGGGCACCATGTGTTCAAACTCAAGGCCTTCATTATTCAATTTTGTGCCAACAATAAGGGGCGGCTTCAAAGGTCTACAAATGAAATTGTGAATTTTTGTATGTTTTGTGTGAGTTTTGCAAAAGGGTTTCATGTAGGCTCAACATGAAATAAGCCCCCAAGGGCTAGTTGTTGCACATCCTTAAAAAGCATATAAATAGAAGTCATTTGGAGTCTTATTCAACCACATCCAAGGGCTATGAGACATAAGGAAACATGTCTGAAGTGGCTGCAGATTTGAAGGACCCGAGTGAAGGATAGAAGAAGCTTGTTTTGGTGACTATTTGTGTTTGTTTGAGGGCCGAGTTGATTGGGAATGTAGGCTGAGGATAGAAGAGAAATTTTGGGTTGACTTATGTGAGATATTTATGTGGAAAAACCTTTGTTTTGGGCCACATATATTTCTGAGGTGGATGGGTTATCTTATGAGGGCCAAGAGGCCTATATTGGAGGCTTAATCTAGGGTGCAAGTGTGAACTATATTCAAACTAGTCCAAAATGGTTTGTGATATGAGGACATGATCAAAGTGTTGTCCAATTATAGTCCCTGGAAGGAAAGCATCAAGTTGGTTTTGATGGTGAGCGAGATCTGGGGCTTTGCAGAGAAAGAGACCAAGAAGTCGACTGACCCTATGGAGTCAGATGTGTATGAAGAGATGGATATGAGGGCCAAGTTGATCATCCTAGATGTTGTCAAAGATCCTTTAATACCTCATATGTGTAGGAAGAACATTACCCATGAGATGTAGATAGATATTTAGAATATGTTCCAGAATAAGAACGAGAACCGACAATTGGTATTACATGATAAGTTAAAGGCCATCAAGATGACAGAGGATGAAGGAGTGACTTTGTATCTGACGATATTGTCTCAGGTTCAAGATGAGCATGTTTCCATCAAAGTGACTATTACATATTTCAAGATGGTGAGCATTGATTTAAAGGGGTTTACTCCATAATGGAAGTCATTCATCAAAGGGATCATTGCCAAAGAGAAGTTACTAGACTAAAATAAGATGTGTGATGACTTCATTTAGGAAGAATTGCAATATGAGGATCTTCATTTGAAGAAGGCTTTTGATGATGACATGGTTCTTGCTGCAAGGATGAAGGGCAAGAAAAAGAAGGACTTGAGTAAGTTGAAGTGTTTCAACTATGGTGAGTACGGTTATTATTTAACGAACTATACGAAGAAGAAGTAGGGAGATGATGAGAAGAAGAAGGGGAAATAGGTTGCAGGTGTTGCCACTTATACCGAGATAGATTACCTCTCCAGGAGATTGGAGAGTGAATATTTTTCTTGGATCTCTCTTTTCTATGAGGGTATCATCGGCGAGGTTGCATGGTACATGGAAAATGGTGTGTCGAAGCATATGATAGGTTCACATAATGTGTTCGAGACTTTAGCTAAGTGGGACTTAAAGTTGCGCATGGTGGTGGGAGACAAGAGTTAGAAGGAGATCAGATGATTTGGTGTCATGCCATTTAGGATGGAGTCAGGTGGGATGATGCAAGTTTAGGGTGTAGAGTGGGTACAAGAATGCAGATATAATGTGTTTTTTGTCTTAGTGATCGAGTAGAAAGGGTTTGAGGTGATTTTCTAGGATGGGAAGGCAAGACTTAGGCCCAGAGGCTCTAACTCCACAAGTGTTGTCACTGGAGTTAGAGAGCATGGTCTATACAGGTTGATGCGTAAGCCTATAGATCATGAGAAGGAAAAGCAGGAGAAGGTCTAGGTTCAAAGGGAGCCAAGTTTTAGTAGGATTTTGCAGGTTAAGAGGGAGAATGTGCAACCCAAGAAGAATGTATGTTCAGTGGGGAACAAGGGTGCTTCTACAACTGGAAAGAAGGAATCACAAAATGGCCTGAAATCATTTCAATAGAAGAAGAAGCAGGAGGCTTCTAGTGGCAGTGATACTTATGAGAAAGACACAGTTCACGCTAAAGGGTTTACTGGAGTTGTGAGCACCAAGAGTTGGGGTAGTATCGCCAGTAATGACAGTGATGATGAGTTACTTCCTAGTTTTGGAAGAACCTTCCTCGCTAAAAGGGATTTTTGATATTTGTAGCTTAGAGGTTACTCCAAACCCTGGGGTTCAATGTTTTGGAGGAATTGGCACCAAAAAAGGACTTTGTGGCTAAGAACCCAACATGTGGGTTTTGCACCTAAGCTTGTGGGTTTGAATCCATGAATATTTTTGGAAACTTGACAATTGGAGATAGAAGTGTACCCTTAGAGTAGCAAGGGGTAGCTTCAAGCACCAAGAGAGGAGGTCTAAAAATGAAGTTATGAATTTTTATATGTTTTGTGTGGGTTTTGCAAAAGTGTTTCATGTAGGCTCAAAATGAAATAAGCCCCCAAGGATAGTGATTGCACACCATTTAAAAACATATAAATAGAAGTCATTTGGAGGCCCATTCAACTACATCCAAGAGCAATGAAACATAAGGAAACACCTCTGAAGTGGCTACAGATCTAAAGGACTCCAAGGAGGGAGAGAGGAAGGTTGTTTTGGTGACTTCTTGTGATTGTTTGAGGGTTGAGTTGATTGGGAATGCAATCCAACACTAGAAGAGAAAACTTAGGTTGAATTGTGTGAAAAAAACTTTCTTTTGGGCCACATATATTTTTGAGGTAGATGGCTTGTCTTATGAGGGTCGAGAGGCCTAGATTGGAGGCCCAATCTAGGCCACAAGTGAGAAAAGGACAACAACTAGAAAAGGGAACGAGGTCGCAACTGAGATAATGGTTTTGGAGTAAGGAAACATTGCTAAAGTGGACTGGTAATCATCCCTAACTAGACCAAAATTTCTACAACAGTGTACACAGAACCAGAATTGTGGCAGATGTATGTTGTATGGTGTTTCAAGTTGTTTTGTTGCTAGAGGATGAGATGCCTAGTTTAGGATCATCTGGGAAGGCCACTTATGGACTATTTGGAGGAGAAAAATAAGGTGTCCTTGTGTACCCTAAGTGCCGACTTAAGAAGGAAATTAGGACTGCTAGTAGAGGTAGAGCTTTGGAGCAGCTCAAGTGTTCATATCTTGAAGGACAAAAGACAACTAAGTGAGCAGTTGGATCAACTCTAAGTTGACAATTGGATAAGGATATTTGATAGCCATAGTGGGCATCCCTCCATGCCCAAATTTTGTCTTCATTGGAACAACATAGGAAGGCAATAGAGGGAAGATTTCCCTAAGAGTTAAGGAGTAGTAGTGGGCAGTCTCAGAGTTGTGAACAACTCAAGAGGAGTCCCTATGGGTTGAGTCATTGATGGGCAAATGATCAACTAGAGTGAAGATTGGAGACTCATGTTCAGTGACCTAAAAGATCATGATCCATTGATAGAGGAAGTGTTATAGATTGGGAGCAGAAGGACCAACAAATGTGTTCAAGATATGACCAAGGGAAGTTGTGATGTTGACTGCATCATTTAGTAGGTTAGTTGTATCTTATTCAGGGTAGATTGGTTGTCATAGTTGTTGACACCAAACCCTAGTTTGTATTCTTGTATGATTGATTGTATGAGGGTTGTGATCTCTAGTATGAGAGCCTTAGACAGTTTTATTATAGTTTGATAATATAATGAGGTTGGGTTATTGAAAAATTGTAAAAAGTTGATTATTTTGTGCACTAGTTGATTTACTTTTGTTTATATTCTGTTGTGGAAAGTTGTTTGATGTGGCATTTGGATTGGTAGTGTTAGAGATTCTAAAACTCTAACCTATATTCTCTAGTGTCATGGAAAAACAACAACAATCCTACAAGATTTATACTCCAATATAGGTAATGACTATTAATTACAACGATAGGCATGTCTATTTTAGAATGGGGCTTCCATAATTGTAATTTAATTATCAATAAGTATTAGGTGGATAATAATTGGGAGTTAATATTCATGAATATTCTAACATATTCATAGTATCATACACAAATCAATGGTTGAAATTTATATCTAAAGTAGTTATGTTCTTTTACCCTTTGCATTAAATTGATTATTTAAAAAAATTGTCATATGAATAAGTGACATATGGAGTGAGATATGATTTTTGTTGGCATGTGGTGTTGATAATTCATGGTATTGACCCATGGTATTGTAACAAAGTCTATTTACATATTAAGAATCTTCATGATAAAGTGAAGGTAAATCTCCATGCTTAAGAATCTTGTTCCATGTTTTTTTAAATGTATATATGTTTAACTTAAATTTTTATATATATATAATTAGTAGTAATAGTAAAAATAATTTAAAATAAAAGGCAGCGGAAGTGGGAGGGTTGATTCTTAGCCCCAATGGATAAACAAATATACAATTCACCTAGAGATTGGAAACAACAATTAATAACCAAGCAAAGTGTTTCACTAAATGGCAAGAATTAAATCAAAAATTCAAAGTACAAGAAATAATGATCTTTGGTGACTCAATTATAATTATCTAGTGAGTTTAGAAAGCTTACTATCACTCTAAAGTAACCTCCTCTTCCATCTAAGCAAGGATCCTTCTCCAACTCCAATTTGTGAAAGTAGAAATTAAGCATGAATTGAATTCCAACTCCAATTTGTGAAAGTAGAAATTAAGCATGAATTGAATTCCTTAACCGATATGTTAGCAAATTAAGGAACAATGTTACCCAAAAAAAACCTTAGAAATAAATGGTACTTGAACAATATATTCTCCCTTGCCATGAGAATGCAAATCTATATAATGGGATCAAATATTTGTTAGATCTCGATCCTCTCTCAAGGTGGATTCTTTCCGACTCACATTCAACACTTTGGCCAGTGCTCTCCCTTTCGCTTTGCATGGCCCAGGTTAAAATCTGTGTTGGGAAAAGAATAAATGGAATGTTGGCGCAGTAACATTTAATTGGTGTTATGCCAGAGTCATTTCCCTCTCATTGTCGTAGCGGGTGGCCTTTCGAAATAGGATCTCCAAGTGGTTTTTCTTGGGAATTTTGGGTTCACATTTAATGGAGGCGGGTTAGACTTTTCAAAATTCACATAATTAGTTATGGTGACGGGAATTCTCAGGTCAACATTCATACAACTAGTATTTATATCCCTCTATGATCTTCACGAAGGGCAAGGCTTGGTGTCGTCGGCGGAAAAACACACCATGGACACAATTGGTTCCTCCTCTTGTGACTCAGAACTAGTGGATATAAACACAATTTGGATCGAGTTATGGCAGCAATAGAGAGTATGCACCTGGGCTTCAAAGCGAGATAGGAAGCGGATGAAAAGGCACATTGTTCTCTACAGTTGATGGTCAATACTAAACTTGATAGGCTCCAGCGTGAGGTTAGGACGGAAATGGCAGCAATACACTGCAAGTTAGCGGAGATGGAACATACATTCATTGCCGAGCTGCAGTTTTCTCCAGAGAGATACAAGACTGAAGATGAAGCTGTCAAGATAGGCGTAGTAGAGCTGCTCCGTTATGGGGAGCACTTTGGGGCCCAACGTGGCCATGTTCTTCCTCACAGCGTCTCCCGCCACGTCCATGAGTAACGGACTGAGGGAAACGCCAGAGAGCCCCTCGTCGTCTTCCTTTACCATTACGCAGTCGTAGGCCTCATCCACGGCGGCCACGTTCGTCCTGACCGCGTGAAGGAGCCTCATCTTTGCCCGGCCTGCGTCGTTGCCTTTGTTCGATAGAAGCAACGGGTAGCCACCGACTCTGAAGGGACAATTGGTGACCATCATGGACTTATAGTTGCCCCGATAGTGGGCGTTGGCCGTTATGTTCTCGCTGCCGATTACCAGAGCATAGGAGCCACGACAGATTCTTGGCCATGTCCACCGCTATAAGGCTGGCGCTGCAACCCATGCCGGAGAGATTGAAGGTCTTCACGTTCTCTTTCATCTTGTAGCGGTTCACGATCCACGCTGTCAGCGACGGCACTGGCCCGAAAGTGGAGACGTTGACGATGAGAATGTCGATCTCCCACGGCTCCACGCACGTCTTACTGAACAGCTCGTCCAGAACGGTCACCATGCACACCTCACCCGCGCCTCCTCCAAAGTCGCCACCATTTCATCGTTGAAATAGCAGCGGGGAAGGCACGTCTCTTCCCCCAGCCCCCGATCGCCGATATAGTCTCCACTGAAAATTCGCATTATCTGCATTTATGGGTTCTTGCATCCCCGAAAAATATATACTCAACTCCGTGTTAACCTGTCGCTCCGCTGGCGGCTTGTAACAAGCGAAGTCCACCAGATAACACTGGTGGCTGGAATGTCGTTGGCGAGTGATAAGAAACAGCCCTCCGCCAAGCATACAGCACACGGCCAGGAGGATCTCTATCGCCCTTGTAACTGTGACTTCCTTCAAGTAGCGAAAGTCCCCAAGCCATTGAAGCTCCGCAGAAGTGGCCACCGCATTCTCGAACGCCAACCATAAGATTCCCATCACCAAATCAATTTCTATAGACGCTAGTCGAGCCATGACAGATTTGAAGTGTTTAGCAGACTATAAGTCTCAGTCTCAACCTGCTTGTCGAGAGCTGTAGAACTCCATAATTTATAAATTGTGTTCGTAAGTTTTTCCAACTGATGCTCTTTTTTTGTCGTTACCGAATTTCGTGTCAGTATTCTCTTTTCTTTTATTTTTTCTCTTCGTTAGTTCTCTTTATCAATTTATTCTCTTCATCAATTATAAGCGTTACGTGCGTTACGTAAACTCTTCCAACCGGATGCTCTTTTTTGTCATCACCGAATTTCGTGTTAGGATCCTCTTTTCTTTTGTTTTTTATTTTCCTTAATTCTCTTTCTCCATTTATTCTCTTAATCAATTATAAGCGTTATTTCAACATGTCGGGCCCCAGTTTGCTAGACTCGAATGGGCTAGATAGTACAAGTACAGTACGATAATCAATCGAAACCACCACCCTAAAATATGAACATAGGAGTTTAACCAAATCACAAATTTGGTTGGAAAATAGTGGAAATTTTGTTTTGTTACATGGCACTACTTTCGAGATGTGGGAAACCTATTTCAAAGATTTTTTCTTTAAAGATTTTTGGCATTGTATGGGAACGTTATTTTTTCAGCGGGAGTTTTAATGGGAGTTTGGGAAAGTTCCGGAAGCTTTGAAGACTATTGTTTTTGGAGTTCCGAAGTAGAGGAATATGTTAAACTACTCACAAAACATGGGCCTATGTTGAAACCTTCACAGGGAGAAAGGTCAAAGACATCTTTAACACCAATATCCTTAATTGAGCAACTGGAGCAATCTCTTGATGGGTTAAGGAAGCTTGTGGCACCTAAGAGCAATATCACCTTTATTTAATCCAAATGGCTCATCTTTTCATATGTCATTCTCCTTTTTTGTAAACCATCAATCTTTTTCTCCTTCCTTCTAGCTCTTTTTTTATTTCAATCTATCCTCTCACCAAATATGTCATTTCCATTTCCTTCAAATAACTCTATAACCTCCTTCTTAGTCACATTAAAATCATGATTTATTTCTTATCTCTTCTATGTCACCCATTTTATTATTTTTTTTTTACCTTTCTCAAGTGTTACAATGAATTGAAGGCATTAGATCCATGGGGATGACTAAGATAAGATGTGAGTTTGTTGAACACATGCATCACAAAAAAAGATGGGAATTTGGGAATTTGGTAAGTAGTTTTGGAGTGGGAGTGGAGGAAGACATCTACGAATTATGTAAGTAGTTGTGTGTTAGGGATGGGGGATATGATGTGCATGGTGGGGGGGGGGAAATACATTTTGCATTGGGCAGGACATTGTGCATGGTGGCAACCAAGGGAAGACACAATGCATTATGCATATTGTCTCCCCTCACCCCTACCTGATATAATTTTTTTGGTTGCAATGAATTTTTTATGAAGTTTAAATTAGTTTCAATCTTAAGTCCCTTTTGATATAAGGCATAATTAATGTTTCCAAAATGAAAAATACTTGCTCAATTTTCAAGGTGAAAATTCTAGTTGTAAATGAGTCAATATTAGGTTTTAAAATCACAAAACTAAATTTGGAAAATGCAAAACAAATTTCAAAATGTAAAATCATATTGTAAATATGAGAGTATAAAAGCTCTAATTAGTAAATTTTTCATTGTTAATTTACTCTCTAAACTCATAGTATACTAGCAAAATAAGCACAACTGATTATACACATATTGAAAATAACAAATATATAAGATGCATAATTATTAAGTTTCAAAACATTCAATAATACAAATAAATATTTTTTCACATTCTCATTATTTTTGTATTCAATGATTTTCATTAAACATAGAATACGTATCAAATACCATCCTATTACAAGTATCAAATACTTGTAATAATCATAAAAAAAATACTTGTAATAATCATAAAAACTTTTATCTATTGATAGTAAATGAATCTTTTGAGAATGTAGAAATTTTTAATGATATTTAATTTCTATATTTCAAAACTTTTAAAATGGGTTTCAGGTTAGGTGCAAATACTCAGCGTTCATGTCTTCATAATTGTATTATTATCTCAATACACCTATCCAAATGATTTAATATTGGGGCACAATTCCATAGCTAAATGTGTCATTATTGTGTTTTTCATATATTTTAAT
The DNA here is from genome assembly GCA_000404065.3 of Pinus taeda. Classification (NCBI taxonomy): domain Eukaryota; kingdom Viridiplantae; phylum Streptophyta; class Pinopsida; order Pinales; family Pinaceae; genus Pinus; species Pinus taeda. Next base: position 102,531 of record APFE030558827.1, on the reverse strand, counting down.
GGAATAGTAGCACACAAATATTTCAATACAATAAAATATGAAAAATTCATAACATACAATATATTGAAGTTGTTTTTTTTACACAGTGGGGAAACCTATCATAACTCAATTGTCAAACCAACAATGAGGACAACCATCACTGGCGAATGCAAGTTGACTCATCACTGTTATTCAAGGAAAACCATGCCACTTGGAATAACCCGCTGGTTGTCTGTAAGGGGACAAGCTTTCACTCTTGCTAGATGTCTCTGGGTCTTAGGTCGTTAACATGTTTCCTTATGTCCGAGAAAGACAAGCTCTTAGCCAAGAAGAAGCAGTTTTAAGGCATACTCTAGGCCCAAATATATTGTAGTTGTTAAAAATGCTTATAAAATTTTTCATTATTATTTGTTAAATGAAAATAATGTAAAATATTCAATTTACCATGAAATATACTTGAATTAATAAAATAGTTTTTTTATTAACCATATGAAAATAATTTCATATAATATTAAAGTAAAAAATATTAATCGCATAATTTAACATGGTTTTAAGATTTTTATAATCGATCTTAGATCGACACCATGTGCACTAGACCCATTTTCTATCCTTGGCTTAAGACTAATCAATCTAAGTTCCACATTTATCATTTGACTACCTAGCTCATCATGTGAACACCTTAGTCTCTTGATTTGTTTGATGCAAAGTAGTTTGAAAGATTCCTAGATTACTTGATTTAATTTTATTAGCATTGAATTTTGTAGAGTGTATCCTTTGGATGAATTTTTCTTTGAGTTACTTCAGAGTGAAAGTTTCTTCATCGAGTTAATTCAATGGATACGCTAGCAAGCCCCTTATGATTCGAATGTTTGTCGAAACATTTAGCATTTTGTTTAGGAGGTTAAGTGCTTTACTTCACACAACTTGCACGCTTTAATGTTCAAGATCCATTTATGCATGCAATTTAATATCATTAGTTGAACTTAGTACATCGATATGAGTTTGGATTGTAACGGATGGATCCTTCCATTGAATGTGTTGTACTATTTAGGACCATCACTACATGATGTCAACTATCATCTCACCAACTTAATGATTGAATTATGTCACTAAATCCAAAGGAGTGCATGTGCCATTGACAGTGGTGAAATACACATTCACCAAATGAATAAGACTATCTTGTAGTGTCATGGCTTTTCTCATAAATGCCATTTTACCCTCCATCTAAGATTATGATTCCTAAGTTGTTCTTTCAACCCTATATTTTCTTTACTCATGGCTAAGAGTTGGTATGCTATTTATTCAACTTTGCATCCGAAAACTAAGAAAAGGAGACCATTGATGCTCATATTGCTAGAGGATGTGCATTTTTCACATTCTAGAATCATACACTCCTCAATTACTTGGACCTACATTTTCTACTTTTCATTTCACTTCTTGTTAAAAGAAACCCTTTTGAAATTGTGAAGCATGTAGTTGAATCCAAAGATGTCAACCTAACACTTTGTTTTTTTGTTGGACTTAGGATTCATTAACTTCTCTATGAAACAATATGTTAACTCAATTGCATTGGTTATTACTTCCACTATGACACCCTCATCCCATATCCTCTAAACAATAGCCTTAGGTGTGATTTTCCCATCACATAATAGAAGATGGTTGTTATGCATTTTGACCAAATTATTCTCCTTCGAACACTCCTTGGGAATTGAGCATCTAGATTCTTCAATAGTTTGAATGCCACCTAGCCCAACTTATTTCATGGCACCAAGCTCCTACCACATATGTTGAAATGTTGGCTATAGAGATTTATTTTCCAATCTTGGAGCTTTTCTCCTATTACCTAGTGACTATAATGAATATGGTGCAAATTCCATAAGGATATGAAATTATGGCCTTGAATCTATTAGGGGTGAAGTTGCAAGAATTTATATGCATTTTCTCCTTTCTTCCACCTCTGCATAATCCAAATCTCTTATGTATAATTTTTCCTACTTGTTTATCTTATGGCAAAAATTCTAAACCAAGGATTTAGATACAAAGAACGTTTCAACCACTTAATGAGATTCTTCGACTTTGATTGGCTCTAAGTAGAGACCATATGTATCAAAATTGAGGGATAATTTTTCCCCATGTGCTAAGACGAAGATCTAATAACCTTAAATTTTTATAGGCAAGTTTGTGTAGGGTTCTTTCTTTATTTTTGTCATTGTCATTTTTTACCCCTAGTAATGGAGTCTAAAAGTCTATCTCTTGTATTAGCAATCAGGCTGGTGTGCACTTGGGAAAACCATGAGGAGAAGCGGACACCTTGTATACCCTAATGTAGCAACTTATTTCCAATAAGTACCACTCCCCAATATTCTTAAACATCTCAATGGATTCTAGTGAGAAATGTGGGAACTTCTTACAATGGTTCCACCCATATATAGGGGCTAGGAAAAAGTCACCTATGGTGGGATGTTCATGCACATATATCGTTATCTAAATTCCTTGAAACTAGAGTGTACTTGTGTAAAGGTAGGTTTCCAAGTGGGTTAAAAGGTAGAGAAATTTGTGTAGCTACACATGAAATCCATAAGGTAGGATGTTATGTAAAATTTGGGTGTGATTTTTATCTAATGGTTTTAGCTTCTCAATGCATTGAGAAAGGTTTTTGGATATTAGGTCAACCTAGTTAACTATCATTTGATACCTGAGAACATCATGCATGATTAGGATCCATCTTAGCCATATGCACCAAGTGTCTAACCTCCAATACAAGTGGTTCATGAGTGTTGATATGTCTTATATTTACCATTGTTAGTTCCTAATCAGGTACACTTTAGTTAAATTTGTTTGAAATGGTTTTGGTTAGGAGCCATGATTCTTTACAATGTTATGGACATCATGTACTCTCCCAAATTCTTGCAAACACCCTATGCTTATGGGCACTATGGGATAAAAAAATGTGTGCATCCTTTTAATAGAACTAATGTTCAACTACCTAATCACATCATCTTTCCATGATTCCCATCAGAGGTTGGTAGCATTTTCATTCTCAATTAGACCCTACAACATGTATATAGATGGAAATAGCTCTTATATGGTCATCACCTTGTGGAGATATGAGATTTTGAAATTAAAATAGCTATGTTGTCTCCTTATCATTTTTCCCATTGTTGGGACTTTTGGAGGGTTTGAATCATCTTACATGTGATAGAGGGAGAAATATATGGCTTTATGTAATGTTCAGTAATGACATTGTGTTTGTGAAAAAACTCTCTAGGTTTAGTGATAGTCCTTTCTTCCATTTTTCCATAATTATCAAAGGCACAAGTTAAATGATTAAAAACATATAAGTTGATTAATGATAAACAACTTATGCAATTAAAAAACAAAATTTATTGCTTTGCACCACTTACAACATAATCATTATTTTCTATATCAAGAGTGCAAATTAAATTGCATGTAAAAATTATGTCTATTGAGTTATTTCTTCTTGAAAACTTTTAAGAAATGCACAATATTAATCCTTTTGGCATATTAAACTAAGCATACAATCCAAAATTATTCAAAATGAATGTGAATAAATCAAGATTAATAGTTGCAACATAGAATAGTCCCTTCCTCTACCGCTAATTAATTGATTAAGGCAGTGTGGGGTCCATGTTTTGTTGTTATTTGAGAATGATATATTTTCACAATCATTTTCACAATCTATCATTATTCCCACCTACACACACGCTTCCTATACACATCTGCATTCCACACAATGAAAGCCATCTCCACACTCTGCACTCCGCACCTCTGCATTTCACACAATGAAAGCCACCTCCACACTTTGCACAATGAAAGGTTCCTCCACACCTCCAAAGAAACATGATAGCGTAACTAAGAAAAAGAAGAATCATGATAAACTGGGACCTTTTACAAAAGCCATCAATTGGTGATGGAAAACTTTCACATTAGGGTTTTAGAGCAACTGAGGTCATGTGGTGAATTTATTAGCTATGGGATTTAACATCCTAGACTCCTTAGGAAATGTCACGTCACTGTCATTTGTTCATCTAAAGGATAATGATATTATTGACATTATTAGGATTGTTTTATTTTTGTTATATGAAAATGGTACTAGTGCCCACTTCCATCTAGCCTCCACATCTTTGATTTGCACATATAAACTAAGTGTGGAGAAATATTTCATTGTGCTTTCTTTGCACTCCTGCACCTCCACACTCTGTAAATTGCAATGTGCAATTCTCATTTTCTTATACAGTACTTATAGTAATAATTTATTTTCTTATAGATAAATAATAATGTCAATGAATCCTTCATTGCCATTAAATATCTAAAGATTAGAAATTCATTTTCCCTTTCGTTGTTTGTGCTAATTTCTGAAAGGTTTTTCTTGAATCTCAATAGCTACCAACAAAATAACTCTATCAACACATATTCTGACCCTCACTTGCGGCTACTAGAATTATACAAGGACGAGGAGAATATAAACATCACCATCACCAACCAATTTCTTCTGTAGTGTTGCATATCTCCACATGAATTTCTACATATTATAGATTAATCAATTTATTAGTGGTTTCTATTTGGAAATGTAGAGGTGTGTAAAAAGCTTTCATTGTGCGACTGTGGAAATTTTGAAGAGTGTGAATGTGTGGATGAAGCTAGGTGAAAGTGGCTTTCATTATGCATAGTACAGAGATGCAAAGGAAAGTTATTCGAAAGTGGATTTCATTATGTAGAGTACAGAGGTGTAGAGGCACAAATAACAATAGATTGTGGAAATGTAGGCATTATTGAATAAAGAAAAAATGTAGGTCCCAAATAAAGAAGCACAACCTTAATCAATTAATTAATAGCTGCAACACAACATAGTCCTTGCCTCTTTGTGCGAGGTGCACTTTTTTTTGTTATTCAAGAAAGTTCGGTTTCCATAATTTTTCTGTAATTTATCATATCATGAGTGTAATAATTTGTTGGATTTCTTTGTGCGAACATGGAAAAAAAAAGGCGTGGAGTGTGAAGCCACCTTTGCACTCCACATAATGAAAGCTAGGGATACTTACATGCCAAGAAGAATCAAGATGGTTGAATCAATGCTTGACTTCTACTGCCCAATAACAATAATCATGACTATTTCCCTATGTTTTCTTAGACATACAACAATTGAATGCTAAAACCCATTAATAGAAAAGAGATAATATTTGAGATTTCCAACATTAAAGGATATGTTGAGATTACGTGAGAATGATAAAAATTTGAAAATTTTGTTTTGTATAAAGCGGTCACAAATATAAAATTAGCTTTTTTTCCCCATAGTAGCATATAGTTGTGGCTTTGTTGCACCATGTACACTAACCTCATGAACTTTGATTGTGTAAAGGAAGAATTATTTATAATATCAATATTTATGGTTATTCGGGAACCCTAATCATGTCGGTATACATGATACTTATAGGTTTATGCACACTTTGCAATAAGTGTGCAATTTTTATAGCAGTTGCCTTGAACCACTAAAGATATAAATAATTTGGCCATGTCTTGCATGTTTAAGCAAAGTCAACATTTTTTCATTACATTCCACCTTCTTAATTTGCAACTCCAAATAATGACTCTACCTACAAATTGACATTACTAGTTGCTTGCGTTGTATTTTTATTTGATTATGTCACTCAATTCATAATCATTTAAGTATTTATTTGTTGACAGAGTGCAGGAGTGAAAAGAATGATGATTTCTCTATACTTCTCCATTCCCCAATTTTCAACGCTAAACCAACAATGCTCCAATTTGACCCTCCTTTGATATTTCTTGAACCATAGTAGAATTGACTTTAGATCAAGCCTAAACAAGTTTTGTTTTGGCTTCTAATTTTTTTTTATTAGTGGAGGAGCCTCAACTCAAGAATTAGTCCAAATGATTTAAACCAAACAACCAACCCGAACTACACAAGCTGCTAAGCTAAATCCAAGTAGCTCAATACAATATATGATGCATTTTTTACGTTTCCATTGGCCTGATCCTAAAATTATTGAATATGTGGTCATAAAATTCCACCTTTTTCATTTGCAACTCCAACTATTAACTCTGCCTAAGAATTGGCATTACTGGTTGCTTGTGTTGCATTTTAAATTGTTATATTTGATGTGGTTAATTGTGTGGATTGCACAAATAAATTTAAATGTTTGGGTTTACAAATAAATTTAAATGGCTTTAACAATTTAGAAAAATGTAGCCCAATTGGAAAATATTGTTAGATTTATAACTATATATAAATCAATCTATGTTTTATTATGAATCTCCATAATGTTGATACATTTTGTTGAGTGTGTAGGTGCGCAGGAAGAAGATTCCTTCGCACCACACAATGTATCAATGTTACTTCCTCTACACCTCCACTGACAACATTGTCCCACATATATGACAATCTAGATATGATAAAATAATTAGCTTGAAACATTATATGATAATATTTTAAGAGAATCAAATCCTCGCATAGGTTATTGTTTTAATATTCTCTATTACTTCTTTAAGCTTTAAGACTACATTTTAATAGTAGGTTATTGTTTTAAAATTATCCACTCGTCACATTTTAGGTTATTTTCTTTAATATTGTGTTAAGATTTTATACATAAATTCTTGGAGGTTTATCTCGATGTTTGGACAGTGTTTAGTCCACTGAAGAAAGACATTGAAGTTTTGCACCTTATGCTTGATAGATGTTGGCAATTGAAAATATCATTAAATTTGAAGAAGTGTATTTTATCTTTTCCATTTTCCATTTTGTTGGGCCATGTGGTATGCAAACAAGGACAATTAGTTGATCCTATGAAGATTGTGGTCATAGTATATTTACCTCCACCAACATTAGTACACTAGTTGTGTGTGACTTTGGGACAACACAAGATACTATAGAAAGTTCATATGGGTGTATTAAAATATTACAATACCCCTAGAGAAGATGTTAAATAAAGAAGTTTCATTGGAATGAATAATGCCAACAGGATTTGGATGCTTTAGAGGGAAAAACTAGTTACCATGCCAATTTTAGTCTTCCCAAAGTGGGGAAAATATTTCTCTGCATGTTCATGCCTCATCCATATCCTTGGGCATCTTATTCGACCAACTAGGAGAAGGGGATATAGCTCATCCTATTGTGTTTTCTACTCAATAAATATCGACACTTGAGGAAATTACACTACTACAGAGCACGAAGGGTTGGGAATGGTATATGCACTATAAAAATTCCCACATTACCTATTAGGATCACACTTCAAAATCTATACAGACCATTATGCACAGAGATATTTGGTTAATAAGACAGTTTTGTTGGGCAAGGGGGTGGAGGGGGTGGGGGGGGGGGGTGGGGGGGGGTGGGGTGGGCAGAATATGAAAATGGTTGTTACTCTTTCAAGAGTATTACTTTGAGGCCATTGTAAAACCCGAAAGGCTCAATGTGGGACTAGGCCAATTGTCATGCATTTTCACTGGGGAAGATGAAGCAAACCTTGATGACGATTTTGCAAATGCACAATTATTTGTAGTAGAGATGGTTGATAATCACTTCACAGACATTGTTCAATTTGTTAGTACATGAGTAGACTGAAAGGACTATATAGTTGTGTAGAATAAATAACTAGTAGTGAATGTTGCAGATTACCAACTAATAGCAAGATTCTTATATAATCTTGGCATAAATGGCATACTTCATAGATGTGTGTTAAAATAAGAGAGGTCATTGATACTTTCATAAGCACATATAGGAGTTGTAGAAGGCCATTATGAGGAGAAGGCTACCACAAAAAATATCCTTCACGCAAGATTTTGGTGACCCACTCTCCACAAGTTTGGTAGGTATTTTTACCAAAACGATGACATATATCAGAGAGTCGAGAAGTTGCTTAGGAGGGATGAGATGTCGCTATGTCCATAGGTAACATTATAGACATTCAAAAAATGTGAAATAGAGTTCATCAAACTAATCAACCCGGTCACAAAGAGATCAAAAGTGAGGTACATAATCATTTCCATGGATAATCTTACTAGATGGTGGAAGTGGAACTTGTCCATGATTGCAATTCAAAGAAAACTGCACAATTTATATTTGAAAACATAGTGACAAGATTTGGATGTCCCAAAATAATGATGAACAATCAGGTTACTCATTTTCTGAATAGGACACTTACTGTGTTGATAGGGGAATTTCAAATTTATCACTAGAAGGGTACCCCATATCATCTGCAAGCCAATGGAATTGTCGATGCTTTTAACATAATTTTGGAAAACATTCTAACAAAAGTCTATAATTAAAACATATATGATTGGGATTTATGAGTTCTGATAGTTCTATGGGAACATAAGACTACATATAAGAAGCTAATACGAAAGACACCCTTCAGGTTAGTATATGGACAGGAAGCAATAATTCTTATGGAATTCATAATGCCTAGTTTGTGCATTGTTTCCTTAGCTAACTTAACAAATAAAGGCATGTAAAAGAAAAGGTTGTCAAGATTATTGCAGTTGGATAAAGATTGCACAGTGGTATGATTCCATCAGAATGTTAAGAAAGCACGTCAAAAATCCTGGAATGATAAGTGCATAAAGCAGAAGAAGTTTCATCTAGGAGATTTGGTTCTACTCTATGAAAGTAAATTCCTAAAGCATCTAGGGAAATTTCAGATGTGTTGGTTGGGTCCTTATACGATTTAGTGTGTGGCATAGGTAGAAGCTATTTAGTTAGAGAAAAATAATGGGTAACCTATTGAAGCATTCATTAATGGTAGCTAGCTTAAATTCCATCAGATTGGTTGCCCCACTGTGTAGCAAGAGGATTCACATAGTGTGAATAAAAAAGTAGGAAGGGGGCAATACTTTTATGAGGGAATATGAAATTGTGCACAAGTATGAAGGAAGGACCACATCACAAGCATGCACTAAGGTCATAGATTATTTTTTGGCATGAGTAAAACTGGGATCATAAAATAAATGAAGTACTGGGAAACATCGTGGTAAGCCACGTTAGATCGACACCATGGTCATGGTAGGATTGAAAAACCACTTAATTAATGGCCAAATTTGTAAACTATAATGACAAGGAGTTATTCATGGAAGCGAGTCTGATAGAAGAGGTTGCGGAGAGGATGTATTTTGGCCTATGTATGTGCTAAGGCTATACATACTGGTAAAATTAAAGGCGATGGAAAATTGAATTAGATTGGAAAAATTTCGAATTATACCACCGCACGGAAAGTAGTTTATAAATCTTAGAAAAATAATTGAATGAATTCATTATGTCTATGAAGAATGGAGAATTTAGAGTGACACAAGGAAGTTAGAGTGGTAGAGAATTGTAGAGTGAGAGAGTGCTAGAAATTCAAGTAGAAGTCATAAGGAGAAGGGTATCAAATAAGAAGACCATAACTAAGCCATTAAGGGCAATCACAGGCTTTTTGCATTCTATGGAAAATCCATTAAATATACCAACATCAAACAACACAACAAAAGGAAAATTTTCAAAAGTATATGTACTACTGAGGAAGATGAGCACATTAATAGTTCAAAGAGCTCATAAGACACTGCATCTGACCCACAGTGGAGTATTGTTATTGAAAAGAAACATTGAGATGGACAAATTTTCATAGATTACAACATTCATGAGTTATCCTTGCATGTGTTGAGAGGTGGAATGCAAATCTTTGTAGAAAAAAGAAAGGTGCAAGAACTAGTACTTGTAGGCTTGAGGGAAAGTGTCACACGAAAGAAAAGTAGTAGAAAGAAGAGTAGCACACCAAGTTTGGAAGTAACACAACAATTTGGAGAAAGACTTATTATGACCAAGGAAGCATGATGGAATATCAGAAGGACTGAGTGGTTTGGGATGAGGCGCAAGGGTGTGTTGGTGGCCTATTGAAGCAGTGGTTTTAAGGAATGATTTTTGGGTCTGTGCAGAGGAGCACTATATAGAAGGATTCCATGTAGGAAATTTAGCTAAGGGTTAACCCGCAGAATGCAAGAAAGAAGAAAATATTTTAGGTTAGTTTGTGCATTTTTTCCCATGGTAATAGGAATTTCCAATAGTAAATTAGATTATTTGTTGGCTTTGCACCCCAATATAAACTTATAAATAATTAAATCCATAGTGTAAGAACGAGGCATACATGAAGATATAATTAGAGAAAGAATGTATTTCTGTGTTGTAAATTGATGGATTAAGTCAGTGAGATGCGAGAGTTGCAACGAAATGAAGGATTTTTAGAAGTATTGCAAATCTTTGTTTAGTTTCTTTGCTTATTGTTTTGCATTATCTTGTGATTGATATGATCTATTTGTTATACTTTGTTAATGATTTATTTACTGTACGAATTAGGGGTATACTTGAAAATTTCTTTTATATTGAGAATGATAGCGACAACATAGGCTCTATGTCTCCTTCATCGCTACAAAATCGTCGAGGTTCCTACAGTCCATCATAAGATGCTTCGGATGAGACTTCACTTGTTCATAGGCGATGTCAAAAGGGCCAGTGCCTAAGGGGATTTGTTAGCTATTTCACTTTAAACTTAGGCCTACCCTTTGTGTGCCAACAATGGAAAAATGAAACACAACAATATTATCAATCTATTTCCCAATGCGACATAACGTAGATGTCAATGTCTTAATATCAATATGATATAATATTGTTTTCACCCATAATGTCACAACATTATATAGTTTTGAATTCAAAATCTTGATGTAACATAATGTTTAAGGAAACCATAACTTCACATGTGACATAATATTGAAGTTAAACGTTAGTGTCATAATGTCATAGAATATTGAAGTCAACCACTTCATTCACAATGTAATATAATTAAACTTAACCTCTTAATGCCATATTGTAACATAATATTGAATCCATATTGTCCTAATGTGATATAGTATTAAAGATTACTTCTTCCATAGTCTCTATTGGAATCTTGTAAAGCCAACCATCCATACCCAAATTAGCCATTAGTAACCATAGTCAACCATAGATAACTAAAGAAAACCATAATCTTCCAATGTAAACCAAATTCAAGTATAGTTAAGCATAGTAAATTTCATCAATGAACATTAATCCTAGTCAAATATGGTCAAGCAAGGTTCACCATAAATAATAATACTATGCGTAACCAAAGTCAACTATGTTTAACCTCAGTACATATCACAATAGATACACTACAAGAAGAACACATTGTAGTACAGGTATTTACATATTCTTCCAAAGAATTTTATCACTTCTCTCTTTATAGTAGAGGCTACTAGTGTAGGCAAACAACCAAAGGTTTTTGCAGAGGTTTTTTGAATGGTGCACCTCACTCACCATGCTACCCTTCTGCACTAAACAACATAATGCACTAGTGGTGATAGACTAAGATGCATCGATAAATGTTATTATTATAAAAATGCTAAAGTATCATTTTTATTTTTAAAAAATAAAATGCATATCAATTCTCCATACTAAATAAAGAAAATTGATGCACTTGTCAAGAACACATCGATTCAAGTTAAAACAATTGAATATTAAAAGAAAAAGATTAATTAAAAAGCTAAAAAACTTCACCAATGTGCTTAAAAATATAGACAATACTCGTGCGTATACAAGATTGTGAAAAAATTGAACCAAATATAAATACACCATGGAGATTAATATGAAAATCAACTACATCATAGAGAATGAATTATAATTACACCTATTAGTGTCTATTGTGAGATTATTCTTATGAACACTATAGAGATTCATTGTTTGCCACTGTAGAGAGATTTGGATGACACTGTGCAAGGGTTTTTAAGGTTCGTCGGGTAAATAGTTCATCAAGTCAATAGGAATAGGGATAACGTGTCCATACATATCTGCAGCCATGTAGAAGACCTTCTGGAAATGGTTACCATCATGTTTTGATGCCCCACAAGCTTAAAATCATGGATTTTGATGTAGAGACTACCCAGTGATTGAATTCCCATCAGAATCTTGATGATAATTATAATTACCTACCCCCATCAAGTTCTCCTATCAAATCCAAGCCAGATCGGAACATTGAGGGTGATTAGAATCAAACCTCTATTGGATGTACAAAGAACTCTGAATTGCATTTTTTGGATACCAATGCTTCTGAGAAAAGCTCGACTCACATTCAAGAGAAAAAATGAAATAGGGAAAGAAGAATCTGGAGGCTTTTGGTGCTACTACAACAGATTTTGAAATCTTGAGGCAAAAGTAGAATGAAGTAGGAATCGAAGAAGGGAGTGCAGAATCCATGGATATTGAGTGCAAGGAATTGAAAGGAACTAGAGATGAATTACAGAAAGGGCTAACAGTGGATAGCGATGTTCTAAGTTCTACAAACCCTAAAGAGATATCAACCAGGAAGGATAACAAAGCATTCATTAGTAGTTGTGATGCAATCAAAAGCGGGCAATGGAAAAGGCATTGACATGGATAAGTACAGGGGAATCACAAGGAATGTGATGAATTCATGGATGCTTGGCATCATACCACAAGGTCTTTTGAAGATAGCCATATGGAGGATTTAATCGAAAGCACAGATGATATTGAAACTTCCCTAATGAGTAGATAAAGCAAAAGGGAACCCAAAGTGCCTAGAAAATTGATACCTCTTCTAGAAGGCTTAAAGTCCATCACTTCTCACAAATTTCGATCCCTCTTCAAGAACAAAATTCAGAGCCAGGTTCCTGATAGCCATGGTAGGATTTGTGATTGTGAAAAATAAGCAAAAATACAGGAACATTATCAGGAGACACATGGATTTAGGATTGATAAGAGAAAGATTGGAGGAAGGGTCTTATTCTGGCAGCCTGGAGTTCTTCTGAGATTTTCTTCTAGTTTTCAAGAATGAACTTATATTCTATCCCAAGTCCTCTCAGGAGTATGTAGTTTTAGTAGTTCTTAGATAATTAGCAAACAATTATATGATGAAGATATTCCAGACAGAAACTTTAATTGAACAAGAAGGCCTATCCACTAGAAAAAGGGACCCATGGCCATCCCAGGCCCCCTACCAATGCCACCAAGTTCAATCCCAAAAACAAAAAGAGATGCACAAGGCCATTATTAGGTGGGGCAAGAGTTGTCACGAGATCCAAAACCACCAATAGTTTCAACACCGAGGAAGAATAATACAAATCCCAGGAACCACCCAAGGAAGAAATTGTGGGCATCTTTCTCTTCTTACATTTTCTTTTGATTACTGTGTCTGCAATGATGGAGGCTGGGTTGTCAGGTGACCTCCGAAAGATCTTCCTAATATGAAACAAAAGAGACAATTTTGGTGACATTTGTTTGTGACTAATATCATAAGACATTTTGTGAACATGTGCAAATAGCTAACTTATTTTATTTTTTGTGTGTCCTATTGTACTATAGATTATGGGAGATCTGACACTTGTAAAAAAAACATAAAAACGATTAAGTGGGAAGTGTGGCATGATATTTTCAAAAATGTGTAGTGTGGGATAGTTGCTGGAGGGTCCTTTCCTTGCAAGGTAGGAATAAACTTAGATTAGGTCAGTTGGGTTTTGGTCTAGCAATAGACCGGTGGAAGTTTAGCACAACCAACCTAAGTTAAATTCTCAAGGCATTCCATGTTGGCTCTACTACCTGGGAATCCCAAGCGATATATCCCAACTCTGGCAAAAAACTAGAAGATTTTTATATTTTAAAAATGGAAAAAGAAAAAAGTAAGGTCATACTAGGATTCAATAGTAAGGAGTTTGTTGCTTGGGTTATTAGTTTTTCTACAATTCTAAGTCATCAATTTTTCATTATCCTCTAATGGCCCACCTCTCTATACCATGATGATTAGTAAATCAACTATTATATATCCTCTCTTAGTATCATCTTGATTTTAGTTGTACTTTAATGCTTGTTCTTAATGGGTTTTCTAATTCTATAAATTTAGAAGACTTGAAAGCTTAAACATTGTCACTACCAAAGTCAACAATTGAATGGATTGTTAATACCCTAGGACATATACCAAAATCATACACATATTGTACAATTTACATTGTAAGAGGTTCAAATTTTGTCATTGCTAGAGGATGAAGTTCAAATTCAATCATTTCTAAAGGAAGTGGCTTGATATTTGATAACCTCCTTAGGGAGAAGTTTTTCCTGATTTAGAAGGATGCTACAATTCAATTTATGGGGTCTAATTATTCAAATTCACAATGTTTGGCATTGAAAAAATTGTCTCTTTCCTCTTGGAAACTTTTGATGCTCATTCTACAGCTTACATCAACCTTCTAAGGAGCATGAGTATCATTTCTTAATAGAGTGGGTAAAATAAGAAGCTTGCTTTTGTTGTTGATTCTTGATACTATTTTCTAACGAGGTTTGTATATCCATTCATAGTGGTTTGTATAATTGTGGCGTGTTTCCTTTCCCTTGAACATTTTGGCTTATTCTTTGTATGTGCTATTAGGTTTTATCTTTGGAGGGTGTATCAGTTACTTTGCATAACGCATTCATGTTTGAGTGGTTAAAAGAGGTAAGCTATTTGATATTCATGGAATTTATCTGGTGATGGAAATGCTTTTGTTTGAATAGAAATGTTTGCAAGTGCAACATTTTGTCCAATGGTATGTCTTGTGATGACAACTAGAAATTCAATAGTGATTTTTGGCCTTTAGCCATCACATGTGATCTAGATATATGTTTGTGTGGTCATGTATTCTCTTCAAGTGATTTTCCTCATTTTTGGCAACTTAACATCATTATCATTTTATTCAAAATTAAAGAGATAAGTTTTTGAGAAGTATGGAATAAAAATTATATTTGAAAGCAACTAAAATCATGGGAGAAATTCAATTGAAATGATTCTTGAGTGCTTATGCCATCATTTTTTTTGAATTCAAAGCCAAATGATTAGGACCAACTTTAAAAGCTATGATATGTATAGGCCTACCAGTGCCACTAATTTTGTTTCCATTGGTAGGTATTATTGGAAGCATTATGGTGGGCTTAGGCTATTGTTATGAGGGATTTATGATTGCAGAAAAAAGTATCTCCCCTAGGTCATTAACTAACCTAGAACAATAGAGAGGCAAGGAACACAATGTGTTTCCTTAAAGTAAATAGATGACATAGTAAGGCCTACCTGGAATCCTTCGTGCACTTCACTCCTACTTTAGCTTGGAGGCTCCAATTCTAGCTCTAATTTGCAAAATTAAAACCTGCATAGTCAGATAGCACAAGCCAAGAAACTACGAGATCTATTTAGTATCATCTACGTACTTCATTCAATAGATCAACATGGTATTTAAATAAGTGAAATAAAAACATCACATATAGGAAAATAATGAATTCTTTGCATTACCATAAATGGAAGGAGATTAAAACCATAAGTAGTAGTTGACCTTACAGAAGAGCTCCTCCAAGTTGTTGGCTTGTCCTTTCCTTGTTACAATATGCACCTCCCATCACCCTAAATGCATGATATGATGACCACTCACTACAACATCGTAAGGGAATAATCACTCTTTAAAAGCCAATCCCCAACCACATAGAAGGTTGGGAATATATAGAGAAGTATGGTAAGTTGGGAATTCTTATCCAATTACCAATCTAGGGTAAGATATCCACCTTTGATGGAGGGATAGGATCAAAGGGTAAGTGGTGAAAACTCCAATGTAGGGAAGGAGAGGATCCGAATTTTTAACCCAAGGTAAGTAGTTGACACAACTTCTAGAAACTCCTAGAAGGGGAAGCTTCCAGAATCCCAATCATTCTCCCAGATTTGTAGAACCAATGTAGGTGAAAATGGGAGCAACTTGTTGGTGACCAACACAGGCCACAGTGGAGCAACATGCTAGTGAACACACCCTAGTAGGCCTTAAGGGAGAATTAGTCCTCAAACTCACTGAAATGAAGAAGTTTAGGGCTCAAACTCTGGGAAATGAAAGGTAAATGCATAGGGATTTGTGAAAGATGGTGATAAGCGGAAATATGATGTTGATTGATCCCATTAGGAGGCTCACTGATCAGATGTGACAAAATGGTCTATAACAACTATGGTTTCTTTACACCTTTGGGGACAACATTTGAGGCTATTGGATAGTAGCATGAAAACAAATTTGTTGATTTCATTTTGGTGTGCATCAAAATCATAAATTTATAGTTTTAGATATAGTTCAAAACATATACGATTTTTTGGGTTGATATCATAAATTTCATTTGAGTTTCCCTTATAATGTTATTTTCATTAGAAGGTCTAAACAACTTTGCTATTCTGATGCTAGGATGGGATGTGGAGCACAGTCAAATGAAGCCTTACAGTGGCACGGGATGTGACAAATTCATCTTTTTGTTCTTATTTTTCTCTTATGTATGAACTGCTCAAACAACAACAAAAAAATGGAAGCCCTCTGGGTATCAACTATCTCTCTAATCATTGTGCATTGTTCAAGCTAGTTATTTTACATAGTTGAAAGAGAAAATACGAACTCTTGAAGTTGTTTTGTTTCCTTAATGAATTTTCTTTGGTTCTTTGATGAAAGCTGACATTGTATATTTAATTTTTCACTCTTTTTCTTATTTGGATTGAAAATTTTGCGTACAACTTGGTGCTTTGAAAATGGAAGCTAAATTTGATGCTTCATTTGCCATTATTTTTTCAATGGGAATGCATGTTACATGTTCCATTAAAAAAGTGAATATAAAATACCCACACTACTGATCAAGAAATGATGAAATCTCAATAAAATAACCTCAATATTTTCAAATTTCTTATATTATTTCAATGGTCTGCAGAATATAATTTGCATAGTTTGAAGCAGTTATTGTTTTTCCTCTAATGTTAAGAATGAAATGTTTCTTTTAGTTTAATAATATTTTACTTTGATCCCATTAGGTTTTCTTCCACTCCAGTCTCATATGAGGGGTTTGTTTGTCTTACACAGTATATTTTAAATTTAAAAATAAAATGGTATGCAAATATTTTCTTGTGAGTGTTGTGCCTAAATTTTTCACAATGTAATTGAACATTTTTTTGGCATCTTGTATACTCCATGTAGTCCTAATCTCATAGAAAAGAAATGGTATTTATATAAAAAAGGAATGCAACAAAATCAATATTGAAAGTCTGCTTAAATTTTGAATGACAACTTAGAACTTAAGAAACCAAATGATCATAAACTAAGAGAGGGGATTGAACATAAAAAATGCCTAGACTGGGATAAAGACTTTGATCTATAATAAGAATATTCTTAGGGACATATAACATACATTTTGTACATTTGGTCATCTTTGCACTCCTTTTGTTTCAAAACACACTATCCAGTTGAGATTTTATATTCACTATATTTTGTTAATTCACTATTTGACTCTCTTCTCTCTTTCCACCAGCAATTGACATCTTTTTCCTCAAAATACGTTCTTAACTTAGATTATTTAGTAGTATTTTTAATGCAACTTCTTTGTCGCTTCTTCTTATCTATGTTAGTTTTATCCATGATCCTTTTGAAGCATGATGGTTTAAATAGATCAATAAATAAATATCCAGAAACATGGGCCCTTTCGTTGATCCCATAAAAAGGAAAGGGTATTTATATAAAAAGGAATGCAAAAAAAATCACTATTAAAAGCTTGCTTAAACTTTGAATGACAACTTAGAAATTAAGAAACTAGATGTTCATAAATGAAGAGAAGGGATTGAACATAAAAAATGCCTAAATTGGGATCATGAAATTGATCTATAACATAAATATTCTTAGGGACATACAACCTACATTTTGTATAATTAGCCAAATTTTTCACTCCTATGTCCAAACACACTATCTAGCTGAAATTTTATATTCACCATATTTTGTTATTTTTCTATTTGTCTCTCCTCTTTCTTTCCACCAATAATTTACCTCCCCATTAGTTCTAAATAAATCTTCTGCATATTTTTCCTCAAAATATGTTCTTAACTCAAATTATTTAGTAGTATTTTTTATGCAACTTCTTTCTCTCTTTTTCTTATCTATGTCGGTTTTCTCCATGATCCTTTTGAAGTATGATAGTTTAAATAGATCAACAAATAAATATCGAGAAACATGGGACCTTTTATTAATTTGAACATTTTTTTCTTGGAATATTTGTCAACAAAGTTGAAAAATAATTTGTATTTATGAAGAAACAAATATGAATATGATTCAAAATTCCTACGATAAGTCATTAAGTATTTTCCTTGGTTTGTTTCTTTCATCAATATCTTAACACAAGGTTTTTGAACTAAATATTGTGCTTTGGAAATTCTTGAGCTTAATGGAAATAAAAGAGGACCTATATTTCGAAGTGCACAAGGAAAAATTCTCTTCAATAGGTTTTTCTCTCCATTCTGACCTTCTTTGGCTCATTGCATTAACATTTTGTTGTGATCTCTCATTTTCTAAGATTTCATTCCTAACTTATGATACACAGAGATGACATTGCCCATATGCTTCTAGAAAAGCCTATTTTTGGGACATTA
This sequence comes from Pinus taeda, assembly GCA_000404065.3. NCBI lineage: Eukaryota > Viridiplantae > Streptophyta > Pinopsida > Pinales > Pinaceae > Pinus > Pinus taeda. The sequence goes on along the minus strand of APFE030558827.1, from coordinate 84,064 downwards.
AACATTTTTCTTGCTTTAACTGTAGTATATTAATCCTGATCATTAATGTCTTTTCCTATTGTTGAATATAAAGTCCCACTGCCTATTATATTGCCTCTCTATTATGGAAGTGTTGTAATTTTGGACATGAAATTTAGTTATAATGCATCTTAATTTCATTAGGATGTTTATTATTATAGTGTTTACAGGTTTATTAATGTTTAGCTACATCAAATGTTGAGATGAATCTTGTTTTTTAGAGTATAAAAATTTGAGGTGCTTGGTGTAAATCTTAATCCTTTAACATGACGTTGACAGTGCTAGACCTGCCAACATGTCAAGGGATCTCCCCAGTAAGAAATCCCAACTAGACCTCGAACTGTTTGGTGTAGGAGTCCCAGCATTGGGTCGTATAGTATCGCCTTGACTTGCGTGCAGAGGTAAGTCAGATGTCCTTGTTGGTAGCAAGGGTGTGACATGTGTAGCAAGCCAAGGAAGGTGCATGAATGGTTATAACACACGGAAGGTGGAAAGAATGCACTCCTTGGAAACCTATGAACATGCATCTAGGAAGGGAACACATGAGCAAAGATTCATCACAAGCTGGAAGAAAGGTGAACCAACAATCCAAAGTGATGTTGAAACCAACAACACATTTCAGTAGGATTCATACATACATATACAGAAAGATTCTATACATACATGCATAAGCAAGAAGATACATATATCATTAGAGTAACCAACTTAACTAAAATACAATAACAACATATGAATGAAACATATTGGCTCTGTTATATTAAGAAGTGAAAGTTCCAATAATATAGTAAAACCATGACCAACCACTAGTCCTGATAACAGAATGTTATAGTCACTGTTGCTTTCTCCTCCAAAGAGATGTACTAGCTCTGCACTGTAGAGAAGCCAAGGCTCATTACAATACTCTCCAAGATTTCTCTAAGATACTCCTATCGGAAGCTTGGTTGACAAAAAACCTCTACAATGAGTTATGAGGTACTATAAATAGCAAAGGGTGGGGTAACCCTTGACATCCCCTTTGTGACCATTCACCTACCCTCATCACTCTTCAACTACTCTATGACTGTTACATTCAACTATCGACACTTGGACTTTCACTTTACAAGATGTTACATACAATCTGCACATTACCCATGTGAGACAGAATATGCTTGAGCAAGCCATGCAAGACATCACTAAGACTCAAACAACTGTGGGAATACCAACTCTTCGACATCCTCATGATGGTCGATGGTGGGGAACAAATGGAAAGCTTGGTAGTCCGCAATGGTGTCCGTGTACTCTGTGGTGACATCTTTTTGGAAATGAAATCTTACCTTTGTTGCATCTGGGTACACTAATTTTGCTCCTTTGTCCAACTTGTCTAATAACATACGCATCATTTTCTTGAGTACAGTAGGACCAACGACATACTGATGCATAGCGTCTGCATTGATCGCCAAGTCTACGCTGGTGGCTATGCACATCAACTCGTCAAAGTACATGTCCAGCTCCAGTCAGACTTGATTCTTTGTCTTTGCCTCAGTGAGTGTCCCAATGGATGGGATTGCTTGCATGTGCACAACAACATCCATGCTTCTGAACATCCATTCATGGGAAGCCTGCAAACTAGTGATGAGCTGTGGGAGCTCCTCATAGATCCAGATCTGACTCTGGATGCATGCCTTCAACTCAACAGCCATGGGCTTCATCATCTTGGGCAAGTGTAACAGGGCTCCCTTGTATCTCATTGTCCATGTTTGCATACGATCGACAACAGTATGCAGGTTTGACAAGATATGTGCTCTCCTATCACACCGTTGCTGCCAACCATTGAGATGGACAACTGCCTTGTGCACGGTACCAAATCTGGAATACAACATCTGCATGACTGTCTCAAGGGACGATACTTCATCCAGTATCGTCTTCTTCAACTCTACTCTGGCGGATGTTGTGACCTTTTCTCCTCCCTATTTGTTAGTCTGTAACTCCTTATTCATCCACTCGTTCTCTACTATCAGGAAGCGAACGCTCGAGCTAGTGGCTTCGTCATATGATCTAGTAGCATCGGCCAATGCTACTAGATGATTGCACACATCAGATACGATCATTCAATCTTAAAATTATGTAGGATATGTGTGGACATCTGGAGTATCCACTTTGTGCGATTGCACAAATCTATGTTGTGACTTGTCGAACGATATGTTGTGCATCTCTTCTTTGGGATTGTCTCCAAGGATCTCAGTATCTCCTTGGTCACTCAGGACATTCTCTACTTTTGGATCCGGTGAAGCCGATGGGTTGACCTCTTGGTGGTAAGGAATGAGGTTGATGTCTTGTTCTTACTCTGGTTGCTCCATCTCTGTATCCATCTGTTCAAGTACTCGTTCAATCTCTTGAGCGAAATCTTGCTCCTACGACTGTTCACCTTGTCTGCTTTGTGCTAGCTGCTTGGATGAGTCTACAACCTGTATGGGTGAAGTTTCATCAATTTGTGCATGTTGCACCCCCTTCTTTGTCTGTCCTTGTTGTGCTTCCTTCTCTATTTTACGCAACTCCTGTTCTTTCCGAAGTTTCTCCTTCAACTCTTGCAACTCCTTCATTGTTTCCTCCATCCTCTGTTTATCTGTCTACCTTTGTGTGTTCCTCTTGTCGCGTTGTTGCCTCTTCACCTCTATCTCCATAGGTCAAAAGGGAGCCACGTTTTAGTAGGATTTTGCAAGTTAAGAGGGAGAATGTGCAGCCAAAGAAGAATGTGTGTTCAGTGGGGAACAAGGGTGCTTCTACAACTGGAAAGAAGGAATCATGGAATGGCCTAAAATCATTTCAAGAGAAGAAGAAGCAGGAGGCTTCTAGTGGCAGTGATACTTATGAGAAAGGCACAGTTCACACTAAAGGGTTTGCTGGAGTTGTGAGCACCAAGAGTTGGGGTAGTATCGCTAGTAGTGACAGTGATGATGAGTTACTTCCTAGTTTTGGAAGAACCTCCCTCGCTAAAAGGGATTTTTGATATTTTTAGATTAGGAGTTACCCCGAACCCTAGGGTTCAATGTTTTGGAGGAATTGGCACCACAAAAGGGCTTTGTGGCTAAGAAACCATCATGTGGGTTTTGCTCCTAAGCTTATGGGTTTGAATCCATGAAGATTTTTGGAAACTTGACACTTGGAGATGGAAGTGTACCCTTAGAGTAGCAAGGGGTGGCTTCAAGCACCAAGAGAGGAGGTCTAAAAATGAAGTTATGAATTTTTATATGTTTTTTGTGGGTTTTGCAAAAGCGTTTCATGTAGGCTCAACATGAAATAAGCCCCCAAGGATAATGATTACACACCATTTAAAAACATATAAATAGAAGTCATTTGGAGGCCCATTCAACTACATCCAAGAGCAACGAAACATAAGGAAACACCTCTGATGTGGCTACAGATTTGAAGGACTCCAAGGAAGGAGAGAGGAAGTTTGTTTTGGTGACTTCTTGTGATTGTTTGAGGGCTAAGTTGATTGGGAATGCAATCCAATACTAGAAGATAAAATTTATATTAATTTGTGTGAAAAATCCTTTGTTTTGGGCCACATATATTTTTGAGGTAGATGGCTTGTCTTATGAGGGTCAAGAGGCCTAGATTGGAGGCCCAATCTAGGCCACAAGCAAGAAAAGGACAACAATTAGAAGAGGGAATAAGGTCACAGTTGAGAAGATGGTTTTGGAGTAGGGAAACATGGCTGAAGTCGACTGGTAATCATCCCTAACCAGACCAAAATTTCTACAACAGTGTACACATAACTAGAATTGTGGAAAATGTATGCTATATGGTGTTTCAAGTTGTTTTGTTGCTAGAGGATGAGATGCCTAGTTTAGGATCATCTGGGAAGGCCACCTATGGACTATTTGGAGGACAAAAAGAAGGTGTCCTTGTGTACCCTAAGTGCCGACTTATGAAGGAAATTAGGTCTGCTAGTAGAGGTAGAGGTTTGGAGCAGCTCAAGTGTTAATATCTTGAAGGAAAAAAGACAACTAAGAGAGCAGTTGGATCAACTCTAAGTTGACAATTGGATAAGGATATTTGATAGCCATAGTGGGCATCCCTCCATGCCCAAATTTTGTCTTCATTGGAACAACGCAGGAAGGCAATAGAGCGAAGATTTTCTTAAGAGTTAAGGAGTAGTAGTGGGCACTCTCAAAGTTGTTCACAAATAGAGTTGTGAACAACTCGAGAGGAGTCCCTATATGTTGATTCATTGACGGGCGAATGATAAACTAGAGCGAAGATTGGAGACTCATGTTCAGTGACCTAAAAGATCATGATCTATTGATAAAGGAAGTGTTATAGATTGGGAGCAAAAGGACCAACAAATGTGTTCAAGATATGACCAAGGGAAGTTGTGAAGTTGACTACATCATTTAGTAGGTTAGTTGTATCTTGTTCAGGGTAGATTGGTTGTCATAGTTGTTGACAACAAACCCTAGTTTGTATTCTTGTATCATTGATTGTATGAGGGTTGTGATCCCTGGTACGAGAGCCTTAGACAATTGTATTACAGTTTGATAATATAATGAGGTTGAGTTATTGAAAAAATGTAAAAAGTTGACTATTTTGTGCACTAGTTGATTTACTTTGTTTATATTCTGTTGTGCAAAGTTGTTTGATGTGGTATTTGGATTGGTAGTGTTATAGATTCTAAAACTCTGACCTAGATTCTTTAGTGTCATGGAAAAACAACAACAATCCTACAAGATTTATACTCCAATATAGGTAATGACTATTAATTACAATGATAGGCGTGTCTATTTTAGAATGGGGCTTCCATAATTGTAATTTAATTATCAATAAGTATTAGGTGGATAGTAATTGGGAATTAATATTCATGGAATATTCTAACATATTCATAGTATTATACACAAATCAATGGTTGAAATTTATATCTAAAGTAGTTATGTTCTTTTACCCTTTGAATAAATTGATTATTTAAAAAAATTGTCATATGAATATGTGACATATGGAGTGACATATGATTTTTGTTGGCATGTGGTATTGATAATTCATGGTATTTGTCCATGGTATTGTAACAAAGTCTATTTACAGATCAAGAATCTTCATGATAAATTGAAGGTAAATCTCCATGATTAAGAATCTTGTTCCATGTTTTTTTAAATGTATATATGTTTAGCTTAAATTATTATATTATATTATTATTATTTGATATAATATATTAAAGAATAATAGTAATAATAATTTAAAATAAAGGGTGGCCGTAGTGGGAGGGGTGATTCTTAGCTCCAACGGACAAACAAATATACAATTCAGGTGGAAATTGGGAACAACAGTTAATAACCCAGCAAAGTTTCTCGCTAAATGGCAAAAATTAAATCAAAAATTCAAAGTACAATAAATAATGATATTTGGTGACTCAATTATAATTATCGAGCAAGTTTAGAGAGCTTACTATCACTCTAAAATAACCTCCTCTTCCATTGAAACAAGGATCCTTCTCCAAGTCCAATTTGTGAAAGGAGAAATTAAGCATGTTTTCAAGAACTTGAATTCCTTAACAGATATGTCAGCAAATTAAGGAGCAATGTTACCCCAAAGAACCTTAAAAATAAATGGTACTTGAACAATATATTCTCCCTTGCCATGAGAATGCAAATCTATATAATGGGATCAAATATTTAAATTCATAATCAATTAATAAGAAGGAAACATGGATGGTGTATGAAGCATTGGCAACGAAGGAAATTAATGGCAAGTATAATGCGATTAAGGATGGATTGGCTGTCGTCCATTATGATTAGACCTTGGTCCTCTCTCAAGGTGGATTCTTTCCGACTCACATTCAACACTTTGGCCAGTGCTCTCCCTTTCGCTTTGCATGGCCCAGGTTAAAATCTGTGTTGGGAAAAGAATAAATGGAATGTTGGCACAGTAACATTTAATTCGTGCTATGCCAGAGTCATTTCCCTCTCATCATCGTAGCGGGTGGCCTTTCGAAATAGGATCTCCAAGTGGTTTTTCTTGGGAATTTTGGGCTCACATTTAATGGAGGCAGGTTAGACTTTCAAAATTCACATAATTAGTTATGGTGACGGGATTTCTCAGGTTAACATTCATAAAACAAGTATTTATATCCCTCTATGATCTTCACGAAGGCCAAGGCTTGGTGTCGTCGGCGGAAAAACACACCATGGACACAATTGGTTCCTCCTCTTGTGACTCAGAACTAGTGGATATAAACACAATTTTGGATCGAGTTATGGCAGTAATGGAGAGTATGCACCTGGGCTTCAAAGCAAGATAGGAAGTGGATGAAAAGGCACAATGTTCTCTATAGTTGATGGTCAATTTTGATGGGAGTAGTCTAACCAGACAGAGGAATTACCCGGATAGTCTGCTAGCCGGCAAATTTTCGACTCTAGCTACCTGCCATTCCTCCGCCCCCTTAGAGGTCAATCTCTCCGTACTCATATTTTGGCGATCCGATGTCTACTCACAACATATGCATCCTATCACTGTAGGGCAAGGGCTAACCAGCCTGCCATAGGGCATTAAATGCCCTGGTACATGCATGCTTTATAACAAAATAACACACAGCCTTTATTTTTAACTTATGTAGCCACCAAAAGCTGTGTGTTATTTTGTTATAGAGCATGCATGTACCAGGGCATTTAATGCCCTATGGCGAACTGATTAGCCCTTGCCGTCACTGTAGTTCTACTTGATGCCCATCACATAAGCCATCCATCCATGGAACATCCCGCCGTGCATTCCCGCAAATTTGAATTTTGAATTTAGAATTTTGAAGTCACCAGATCGCCCCCATCACGCCCTTCAGCAGGAGACCTTCTTAAGCCTGTAGTTTCCAGGAATCACCTCTTCAAGCGAGGACGACAACGGTGGAAAGCGTAACTACACAAAACAGAGATCTCATCATAAACGTTCATTTGATGATAGTGGAAACGTGGAAGAGGGGATGCCAAGGACTGCAATTGAAAGTAGAAAACCCATCCACAAGAGAATCAACTGAACAAGAAGCTACAACTTTCAACAACTGCAACTCACTACACGGATCGATTCAAATCATAAACTCTGATTTTGCTACAAATTATTGCTGCCACCTGCAATTTAACCTGTAAAACAAATAACTATAAGGCATAATAGATTATCTTTTTCTGGTTTTACTACAAGCTATTGGGCCTTCTCTGATTTATCAATGAAATTTGCAAACTCTTGCAAGGAGTTTTGTGATTTGTCAGTAAATTAGATCATTTAGATTTACTGCAAAATATTGGTTCATTTGCACATTTCAATGTGATTTAGCTGCGAAGAAGATATTGTCATCTTAAAAGGATTTTTATCTTGGATGGTTACATGTTTTCCATATAATTTATTCTTAAAATTATCTAAATGAAAATTAAAAGAAAACTTTACTATTTAAATTGTGATGATTTATTTGTAAATCACTGATCTAAACCAGATCAAAGAAACCTTTCATATCCATATGCAAATGTTTTCTCTGAATTTTCTCCATGATTGGATCTCACCTTAATAAAACTTTGCTCGCTGCATTGATGTGAAATCATTAAGAGAATGACTAATTCAGCTCGAAATTAGTGTGAATGACTAATTCAGTGGGAAATTAGTGTGGTAAACTATTTTAGTCTGTGAAAGAAATATCGCTTTCATTTTATCCAGAGATATGTAAGTTAATGTGAGAAATATCGAAAGAATAATCCTCAAAATCTAGAATGTTGTAAGTTATTGTTTGAGAGTGAAATTATTTATAACTCGTTTCTACATCAAATTTTTATAACTTCTTGTATTCCTTAATGAAGTTTAAAAAAAATCTGAGTTTGCAGAAGTTTTCTCAATAATTATGTGAAAGATAAGCCCCAGTTAGCTAAGACTATTGAGGAATGGTGAGCAGATATATCTCACTAATTTAGTAAATGGGTTTGAGGGAGAGGATGCATTTAATGCCTAGAACATGATGGAATCTAGATATGTGTGGGGTTGTAGAAATTAGGTAGTAAAGTAAAGTTTATGATGTATAGGTGACTCCACCAAGGATATAAGCAATTGTGGGTAGTGAAGAAACACCATGAGGTTGAAAATTTTATAAAAGAATAAAAATAATGCATTTCCAAATACATAATATCTTAGTTATGATTGGATATTAGCTTAAGGAAAGCTAGTTCCAATAAAATAAATATAATAATTTGGCAAACTTTTCCTTTTGTTCGCTGAGTATTCATATTTTGAAGTGAAAAAATAAATAAAGTGTTAACATAACACTTTTCTTGCCTAAGCATTACATTTGTTCACTGAGTATTCATATTTTAAAGTGAAAAATTAAATAAAGTGTTAACAAAACACTTTTCTTGCCTAAGCATTACACTAACATAATGTTGTAAGTAAGAAAAAAGAACCATCTATTGTAATATTTTGCAGAAAGAAGCAATGATCTATCAAGAGAGTCACCAATGTTGATGTCTTAACAAATCTTAGAAAATTGATTGGAGTTACAAAGGTTGTGGGCACCATTTAACAATTTTTGTTGTGGGCACCACTTGAAAATTTTTTTTATTTGTTCTAAAGTTTACCTAGGATGTTAGTTGCTCATGAAGTAAAATTTCTTGAGGCCCTAACATTGATATCCACTCATTTCACCTCAACAACCATTGGCTCACATGTTTACCATATGTTTCTCTGTTGAATATCTTTTCTCAGTCTATTAGAGATTCATTTTATTTCATTTGAACAGTCATTCATTTTGATAACCTATACGTTGATAATTCCAAAGTAAAACTAAATCTATAGTAATATTTTTGTAGCTTATATAAACATATTAAAAATTATTTTATTAAATATAACATCACCGATATATAAAAAATATGATTTTTTTAATAATATTATTTAAATCAAAATCAAATAAAATATAAATCCAAAATAAAAATAAATAAATATTTTCCAAATTAAAAATTAAAGATTATTAAAACGATTCATATTTTGATTTTCCAAATACAATATTGATTCATATTTTTATTTAATTATTTAATCAAATATTTTAAAAATTTGTAATAAAAATGCTCAATTTTTCACAAGTTAGAACTGTTGGCAAATTAAAATTAAATAAAAAAATAATAAATAAACATTTTCCAAAATTTAAAAAATTACTTATTCATTTTTTTTTGCAAATTTTTAAAATCAAATAAAATATAAATCCAAAACAAAACAAAATAAATAAATTTCAATTTAAAGATTAATAATATTCATTTCGATTAATTTTTTGATTTAATTATTTTAGTAAATATTTTTAGTTACATATTTTAAAATTTCTGTATTTAATCTCAAATTTATACAATACATCTAGAAATCAATAATATGCAAAACATAAGACTTATCTATTTGTTAATAAGACTGAGCATGGTAGATTTAAAGATGTTTACCTAATTTAAGGAAGATCTGTTATCATAAAAATTTACTCTTTATATAACCGTTTCTTTGTTGCATAGCGATTTCAAATTTTCCCCGGAAATGGATCCGAATAAAATGCCCACTCCCTTTCACCAGAAGCTGTGGAGAAAATCAGTTAGAGGTCCAGTCTCACAGTGGCCCAACGTTTTAAACAATTATATATTGCAGGATCTGTATATGTTGTAGGATTTATTAAATCATTTCTATGGTTTTAAACAATTCTATGGCTCCCTAGGTCTGTGTAAAATCTATTAAAAATCGATGGAAAGAGTGAAAATGCAGGCATGACACTATAAATATAAATATTAACTTTGAAAGTTGATAAGAAATTGAAGTAATTAAAAGAAGATATCTTAAAACACTTTATAATCGTGAACAGAGATCGTTGCTTTGAAATCGTGCAATCAAACAGAGTTGATGTAAATCCATCGGTGTAGTGAGTTGGAGTCGCTAAAAGTCGTAACTTCTTGTTCGGTTGATTCTTGTGGATTTTCCAACACCCCCCCTTGTGGATTTTCCAACACCCCCCCCTCAAACGCAGCTCGGGGGAATCGAACCTGGGTCCAAGCTCTGATACCAAGTGGAGGTTTGTCGTTACACCAAAACCCGCAGGTTTTGGTAAACATTACAAGCCAGTAACTAGGATCCCCAGGGTGGAAATTATGGATTCTATAGAGGTGCGGTGATTCTTCCAACAATGGGTTTGTTGCTTTCCACTGCATTCTTCCACATGCCTATCTTCTAAGTTTTTGTTGACAATTGGGAGCAATTATTTCCAAGTTGGTTTTCCGTAATTCAAGTTCCTAACTTGTCTCTGCCACTGGCTGTACAGATAGATGAGAATCACTCCTGAAAATTGGCTGTACTGATTGTATCAGTTTTCCTTATTCTAAGCCTAAACTATAGGATCTAAAGTGTATACAACGGCTATTTATGCCAAACAAGTATGAGTAAAAATCATTGAAGCCTTTCATAAAAACTTCCTTGTTTTTGACTTGGTATCATAGCAGAGTTCTTCACCTATGTGCCTGAATTCTCATATACCCCTCGCATCATGACTAAGGATCAACCCGAATCATCTTTTGTACCAGTTATTCATGTTCAATCAGAAAACCCCAGTTTCACCACCAATATCATCCTTACCGAAGTTAATTATGATGTCTTGTCCCAAATCATGGAAATGCAGATTGCAGGGCATGAGAAGCTTGAATACCTCACAGGTAAAACACCTATTCCGCAGGTTACTGATGCTGCCTATGCAAAGTGGTATGCTGAAAATCAAAAGGTCAAAGGATGGTTGCTAACTTCTATGTCACTAGAGATTATGAAGCGTTATCTTACACTGTCTACCGCACGTGAAATCTGGACTGCTCCTGCTAAAGCTTTCTATGATGGATCAGATGAATCGCAACTCTTTGCATTGAATCAACGGGAATTCTCCACCAAACAGGTTGGTCGTTCTCTTTCCACCTATTATGGTGATCTAGTAGAAATCTTCCAAGAACTAAATCATCGTGATAGGATTGTCATGACGGATCCCGAAGATGTTGTCGCCTATAAAAAATTAGTTGAGAGACTATCGGTGCATATCTTCTTGAATGGACCAGATGCATACTTTGAACAAATTCGAGGTGAGATTCTCAGAAAGGATCCTGCACTCAATCTTGAAGCAACTTATGCATATGTTCTTCGTGATGCCATTCACCGAGCTGCACTTCAAGGTGAAGCTCAACACTCTGAATCCGCTGCTATGGTGGCTCGTCGGGGCAAGCCTTACCAATAGCAAACACATTCGAAACCAGATCACACTTCTGGTCCACCGAATCACACAACTGACCAAAATCGATCATCTGGATCACAAAATCATAGCTATGAAATAGGAGCTGAAAAATCAGAGCGTGTATGTACTCACTGTGGAAAAACCAGGCATACAAAGTCACATTGCTATGAATTAATTGGATATCCAGAATGGTGGGATCCTGCCAAGGCACCTCGCAAGCGAAATTCAAAGTCGAATAATCATGCTTATATTGCTGTGGTTGAGCCCTCCACCAACACTAGTACTACTGAGGAAGTCTCTTCTTTCATTGCTACTTCTGGGAATGTTGGTAAGTCTCTTCATACCTCTATCCCTGTTAGTCATAGTGAATGGATAATTGATTCAGGTGCCACGGATCACATGACCTTTGATGGTAAACATATTTAGTCCATGAAATACTCAGACCACCATATAGTGTCCACAGCCAATGGTACTCCCTCTCCCGTGGTTGGAGAAGTTTCAGTTTCTCTTACCCAAAATTTGAATTTGGAGTCTGTTCTAGTTGTTTTTTCTCTTAATCATAACTTAATTTCTGTTTCTCAAATAACCCTCACTTTGAACTGTATTGTGATATTTTGGCCTAACCTTTGTGTTTTTAAGGACATTCAGACTCGAAAGACAATTGGTTATGGTACTAGGAGAGGAAATCTCTACTATCTTGATCTACTGCCGGCAAGTTCCAATCAGTTTGCTCAGGTTTTCTCAACTAATAAGCCTGACACACATCAACATTCAGAAGTCTGGTTATGGCACAGGCATTTTGGCCATGTATCTTTTGGATATTTACAAAAGTTGTTTCCAAAGATCTTTTCTCAATTAAATGTTTCGGATTTTAGGTGTGACATTTGTGAACTGGCTAAAAGTCACCGTGTACCATTTCCCATTAGTATGCATAAAAGCCCTGCACCTTTTATGGTTATTCACTCTGATGTCTAGGGACCTGCAAAAACTTCTTCTTTGAGTGGAGCACGTTGGTTTGTTTCTCTTATTGATGATCATACTCACATGACTTGGGTTTTTTTAATGAAATCAAAGAATGAAGTTAGTTCCCCTATTTCAACAATTTCACAAAATAATAGCCACCCAATATAAATCAAATATTCAGGTTCTTCGTACTGATAATGGGAGTTTGTTAATCAAGACTTGAAAGAATACCTTAATTTACATGGCATTGTTCATCAAGCAACTTTCCCTTACTCCCATCAACAAAACGGGATAGCAGAATGGAAAAATCGTCACCTTCTTGAAGTTGTTCGTGCTTCCTTGTTTGGGGCTCATATGCCTGTTAATTATTGGGGAGAAGCCATTACGACCGCAGCTTATCTCATTAACCACGTACCCTCTAGTTCACTACAATTTCAGACCCCCTTTGATGTTCTCCATAATACTGTGAGTGCCCCTACCATACGAATTTGTCCCCTAAAGTTTTTGGGTGTGTAGCCTTTGTGCACCTTCACAAACCCTTGAGAAATACGCTGGAACTCCGTGTTCTTCGTTGCATCTTTGTTGGTTATGCCTTGCATCAAAAAGGTTATTGGTGTTTTCACCCCCCTCCTTGTAAAATTTATGTTACTCTTGATGTGGTCTTTCATGAATATGATATGTATTATTCTGCCTCTGCGTCTCCACTTCAGGGGGAGAATAGAGAAGAAATGGAGACTTTGCATCTTTCTTTGGACCTTGATCTTATAAGTGGAGATAATTTGGAAACTAGGGGTGAATGTGACCATTTGGAAACAAGTGATGGTGACGCTATAACTCACAGAGGTGATTTTCCAGATGGGCAGCAAGTTATGGAGAATGAGGTTCTGGATCAAATGGAAGTGGAAGTGCCATCTGCGTCTTCCTCCTCTCACAATGTACCACCGAACCAATTGTCTTCTCCAGCTGATTCAATCCCTGAGTCTTAGGTAAACTCTGAATCTAAACCTCAATTAAAAAAGTTACCAGATCGAGTCACAAAAGGGACACCCAAAGTTAACTATGAACCTGTTCTCAGCTCCAAATCTAAGTATCCCATAAGCAATTATGTATCCTACCATAGACTGTCAAATGAGAGTAAGGCATTTGTGAACCAATTATCTGTTGTAGCAATTCCTAACAGTGTGTAGGAAGTTTTGAAAGATCCTAGATGGAGGGAGGCGACGAATGAAGAAATGAAGTCTCTTCAAAAGAATTCAACGTGGGAAGTTGTTGACTTGCCTGAAGGGAAGATACCTGTTGGGTGTAGGTGGGTATTCTCCATTAAATACAAAGCTGATGGAACCATAGAACGGTTCAAAGCAAGACTTGTCGCCAAGGGATATATTCAAACATATGGAATTGATTATATGGAAACATTCGCACTAGTGGCCAAAATCAATACAATCCATATTTTACTATCTCTTGCAGTGAATTTTGATTGGCCTTTACATCAATTCGACGTAAAGAATGCATTTCTGCATGGAGATCTCCAAGAAGAAGTATATATGGAGTTGCCCCCTGGTTGTACGCTGCAGACTAAAGGCAATAAACAGGTCTGTAGATTGAAAAAATATTTATATGGCTTGAAGCAGTCTCCTAGAGCGTGGTTTGGAAGGTTCACTAGCTTTATGAGGTCTATTGGTTACAAGTAAAGTAACTCAGATGATACTCTCTTCTTGAAACATAATGGAGAACGGATCACAGCCCTCATTGTGTACGTTGATGATATGATAGTCACTGGAGATGATCCTAAAGAAAGGAAAGCACTGCAAGAGCAGCTTGCCCGTGAGTTTGAAATGAAGGATCTTGGGAAATTGAAGTATTTCCTTGGAATTGAAGTGTCAAGATCAAAGAAAGGTATTTCTCTGTCACAACGTAAATATGTCTTAGACTTATTGAAGGAAACTGACATGACAGGATGTAGTCCAGCTAGTACCCCTATGGAAGAAAATCTGAAGCTAGGTGTGCACCCAAACCATGTTCCTGCTAACAAGGAGCGCTATCAGAGATTGGTTGGAAGATTAATGTATCTTGCACATACTCTCCGGATTTACCCTATGCACTAAGTGTTGTCAGTCAATTCATGCACTCCCCAAGTGAAGAACATATGAATGCTGTCACCCGGATCTTATGCTATTAGAAGTCATCTCCAAGAAAGAGAATTTTATTCACAAAAGGTGATAGCTTGGATGTTAAAGGTTATACAGATGTTGATTGGGCTGGGTCAATTGAGGATAGACATTCTACATCAGGCTACTTCACATTTGTAGGAGGAAATCTGGTTACTTGGCTAAGTAAAAAACAAGAGGTCGTTGCTAGATCCAGTGCTAAGGCCGAATAGAGAGGAATGGCTAAGGCAATATGTGAATTGTTGTGGATTAGAAATTTGTCGTAGGATTTACATATGAAGCAAGTCGATCCTATGAAGTTATATTGTGACAACAAGACAACTTGTGATATTGCTCATAATCCAGTTCAACATGATCGAACTAAGCATGTTGAGGTTGATAGGCATTTTATCAAGGAGAAACTAGAAGCAAACTTGATTGAAGTTTGTCATGTTCGATCTCAAGACCAGCGTGTTGATGTGCTGACCAAAGCAGTGTCAAACCAAGCATTTAATGGTTGTCTCAACAAACTTGGCATGAGTGACATCTACTTACCAACTTGAGGGGGAGTGTTGACAATTGGGAGCAATTATCTCCAAGTTGGTTATTCGTAATTCAAGTTCCTAATTTGTCTCTGCCACTGGCTGTACAGATAGATAAGAACCACTCCTGAAAATTCGTTGTACAGACTCCTGTGATTGTATCAGTTTTCCTTATTCGAAGCCTAAACTATAGGATCTAAAATGTATACAACAACTATTTATGTGGACAAGTATGAGTAAAAATCATTGAAGCTTTTCATAAAAACTTCCTTGTTTTTGACTGTTTCCACTGTCATCAAATGAGCGTTTGCTATGAAATCTTTGTTTTGTGTGGCTGCATTCTCCACCGCTGTTTTCCTCGCTTGAAGAGGTGCTGACTGGCAACCACATGCTTAAGGAGGTCTCCTGCTGGAGGGCGCGATGGGGTGACTTGAAAATTTTAAATTCAAAATTCAAATTTGGGGGAATGCACGGCAGGATGTTCTATGGATGGATGGCTTATGTGATGGGCATCCAGTAGAACTATAGTGACATAATGCGTATGTTGTGAGTAGAATTAGCTTAGCGATGGGCTGTAAGATTGCCAAGACATAAATAAGAAGAGATTGCCCTCGAAGGGGGCGAAGGAATGGCCGGTAGCCAGAGTCGGAAACTTTGCCGGTGGGCAGTCTATCCGGGCAATTCCTCCGCCTGGGTTGACTACTCCAGGCTCCAGCGTGAGGTTAGGACGGAAATGGCAGCAATACACTGCAAGTTAGCGGAGATGGAAGATACATTCATTGCCGAGCTGCAGTTTTCTCCAGAGAGATACAAGACTGAAGATGAAGATGTCAAGAAACGAGGAAGAATGGACCAAGCTTCGGGTCACTCAAGTTAAATTGTCAGGATGTATGGCATCAGATTTTGGAGTGTATTCTGTTAATTTTTGTTTGTAATGAAATGCAAATATAGACTGATAGTAGGCAGCTTTGTAAGGAGTTATTGAACAAATAAGCCACAAAGTTAGAGCAGTTAGACTTTATTTGTATTGGGCCTCATAGAGTAGAGTTCTGATGGAATGAATGAATTAGGTCATTTAGATTTTGTTTTTTATCATGGAAATTTTTTTCAGGATGGATGCTTATTTGTATTGACTAGCTATTTAATTTATGATTAAATTATTATTTATAAAATGAAATTTATGATAATTAAATAAAAAACACTTATAATATTTTCATATATAATAATAACAATTCGGAAGAAATACTTTCATACAAATAACTGAACTAATATTTCCCACCAAAGAAAATAATAAATAGAAAATAGAAAGCTAGATTAAAAACAATAGTAAATCAACGGACTTGTCCTCCCTAAAACTCTCCTTACTCCTCTTATTTTTTTACATAAATGTGGATGTTTGGAGATCTTCCACTTCATAAGTGCATTGCACGTTCCCTTGGCGTAACAAGTCATAGCCATCTTTTACAGTAATCATCGGGGTAATCCTTACGAGTATCACAGGGATACCTGTGGATGCAATCATCCCAAACAGTCATCTCCAGAGGATGGCTTTCTCTCATCACTTCCCACACAGCGCTGTTGCACTTGAATCCCGAGCCCAGTCCTATCTGCCAAATGCGATCTCCCACCTTAAACCGTCGCTGGGCTTCCATGTAAGCCGCTTCATACCAGATCCCGCTCACAGAAGTGTTACCGAAGCGATGCAGCGCCATGCGAGACGGCTCCAACTCGTAATCACTAAGCTGCAGGCTCTTCCCGATAGCGTTGATCACACCTCGACCGCCGGGATGAACGCAGAAATGCTGGAAGGCGAGCCTGAAATTAGGAATATAAGGCGTCAAATTCATCTTCAAGGCCTTGATGCATATCATATTGTAGGCGTAGTAGAGCTGCTCCGTTATGGGGAGCACTTTGGGGCCCAACGTGGCCATGTTTTTCCTCACAGCGTCTCCCGCCACGTCCATGAGTAACGGACTGAGGGAAACGCCAGAGAGCCCCTCGTCGTCTTCCTTTACTATCACGGAGTCGTAGGCCTCATCCACGGCGGCCACGTTCGTCCTCACCGCGTGAAGGAGCCTCATCTTTGCCCGGCCTGCGTCGTTGCCTTTGTTCGTCAGAAGCAACGCGTAGCCACCGACTCTGAAGAGACAGTTGGTGACCATCATGGACTTATTGTTGCCCTCATAATGCCCGTTGGCCGTTATGTTCTCGCTGCCGATTACCAGAGCATAGGAGCCACGATAGACCTTGAAAAGGTCCCTGGCCATGTCCACCGCTATAAGGCTGGCGCTGCAACCCATGCCGGAGAGATTGAAGGTCTTCACGTTCTCTTTCATCTTGTAGCGGTTCACGATCCACGCTGTCAGCGACGGCGCCGGCCCGAAAGTGGAGACGTTGACGATGACAATGTCGATCTCCCACGGCTCCACGTACGTCTTCCTGAACAGCTCGTCCAGAACGGTCACCATGCACTCCTCCATCTCCACCCGCGCTTCCTCCAAAGTCGCAACCATTTCATCGTTGAAATAGCAGCGGGGAAGGCACGTCTCTTCCCCAGCCCCGATCGCCGATATACTCTCCACTGAAAATTCGCATTATCTGCAATTATGGGTTCTTGCATCCCCGAAAAATATATGCTCAGCTCCGTGTTAACCTGTCGCTCCGCTGGCGGCTTGTAACAAGCGAAGTCCACCAGATAACACTGGTGGCTGGAATGTCGTTGGCGAGTGATAAGAAACAGCCCTCCGCCAAGCATACAGCACACGGCCAGGAGGATCTCTATCGCCCTTGTAACTGTGACTTCCTTCAAGTAGCGAAAGTCCCCAAGCCATTGAAGCTCCGCAGAAGTGGCCACGGCATTCTCGAACGCCAACCATAAGATTCCCATCACCAAATCAATTTCTATAGACGCTAATCGAGCCATGACAGATTTGAAGTGTTTAGCAGACTCTAAGTCTCAGTCTCAACCTGCTTGTCGGGAGCTGTAGAACTCCATAATTTATAAATTGTGTTCGTAAACTGATGCTCTTTTTTGTCGTCACCGAATTTCGTTGATTCTTTTTATCAATTTATTCCGTTCATCAATTATAAGCGTACGTAAACTTTTCCAACCGGATGCTCTTTTTTGTCGTCACCAAATTTCGTGTCAGGATTCTCTTCTCTTTTCTTTTTTATTTTCCTTGATTCTCTTTATCCATTTATTGTCTTCATCAATTATAAGCGTTATTTCAACATGTCGGGCCCCAGTTTGTTAGACTCGAATGGGCTAGATAGTACAAGTAAAGTACGATAATCAATCGAAATCCCCAAGTAGTTTAACCAAATCACAAATTTGTTTGGAAAATAGTGGAAATTTTGTTTTGTTACATGAGAATGTTTTTTTGAGATGTGGGAAATCTATTTTTATGGTTCTCTCTTTGAGGGAGTTTTGGCATTGTATGGAAACTTTATCTTTTCCGCTGGAGCTTCAATGGGAGCTTGGGAAAGTTCCAGAAGCTTTGAAGACTATTTTTTTGGAATTCCTACCTTCCTTAAGGTTGGGGAATACAAATCCTGTAGAGGAATATGTTAAATTTCCCACAAA
This sequence comes from Pinus taeda, assembly GCA_000404065.3. Classification (NCBI taxonomy): domain Eukaryota; kingdom Viridiplantae; phylum Streptophyta; class Pinopsida; order Pinales; family Pinaceae; genus Pinus; species Pinus taeda. The sequence goes on along the minus strand of APFE030558827.1, from coordinate 65,584 downwards.
ACATGAGCCTATGTTGAAACCTTCACAGGAAGAAAGGTCAAAGACATCTTTAACACCGATATCCTTAATTGAGAAACTGGAGCAATCTCTTAATGGGTTAAGGAAGCATGTGGCACCTAAGGGCGATATGTGGGATGTTAAGCTGATGAGTATATCTTTTGTTGTTTATGTATATATATCACAGAAGATTGTGTGTGCATATTGTATGTGGCAATCAATGCTTAGATGAGTATATCTTTTGTTGTTTATGTATATATATCACAGAAGATTGTGTGTGCATATTGTATGTGGCAATCAATGCTTAGACATTAGAGTTGTTTTTTTTCTGGTAAGAATAACTAGAGAAACATGTCAGAGATTTTTTCTAGTGAGAATAACTAGAGAAACATGTCAGAGAACTCATAATGAACTTGACATTTTATATATATAAAAAGGAGAGACTCAAGGAAGGAGACACCCAAAGAATATATTTATATATAAGAGAGATTATGTATTTATTATTTATATATTTAAATTGATTTTAATATTTGAATATTTTGAATCAATATTAATTTTGATTATTATATAAATTATATAGTTTTAAAAAATATTTTTTAATTTTTTTAATTTTTTTATTAATATAATATTACCGCCGTACCTAAGTTCCTAATCTTCCCATGTTCCAGAAACTCATGTAATATAGAAATTTTGGCAATATTTTGGGGCAAAATTTTTTAGAATCAAGCTTCAAAATTTTGGATGTCCCACTGGTTTTTGATAGTGTTGAATCCATTTCCACTATCAAAAAAGTCATTCAAATAATACTATAGTTAAATTTTTTGAAAAAAATAATGACCTAATTTCAAAGCAAAACTGTGGCCTCAGTAAACAACACCAAATATAAACTACCATTTCCCATAAATAATAGTGAAAAAACAAAAAAAACAAAATCAATTGAAAAAATGATTAAAAAATAGTTGAAATATAAAATAATAAATTTGTGTGGAATTCAATTTTGTTAAATTTTATATTTAAAATTTATGTAAAAATCGATTAAAAAAAATATCAATTAAAATCAGAGTATTTAAATTTGACATTGTGGTAACCATCTCATTATTAAATACATCCTTCATCAATCTAACATTAAAACTAACTTCAACTTAGATACAACCTAATCTTGAAACAAACATTAAAAACCATTTATTCACCCTCACAAACCTCCTTTAATACCATTAAATCTATAAAAACTTTTTAAGTTTCATTAAGAAAAATTCAAAATAACATTCATTCAAAAATATAACAGCCTTACATTCAAAAACCTCCTTCAATACCATTAAACCCAATTTTTTTTTTTTAAGCTTTTTACCTTTAATAAGAGAAAAATTCAAAATAACCTTCATTCAAAAATATAACAGCTTTACGTTGTATTATATATTTGCAATATTCCATTTATCCGATTAAAATGTTTATTTGAAAAACATGATACTTCGATCTTTTCGTTAAACTCCATCAAAATAACCTTACGCCATAGACCTACCTATTATAAACTAAACTTTCAATTATTTCTAAATCCCAAGTCGTACCTATCATAACTAAGCATTCAAAATTTTCTAACCTCACCAAAACATAAAATAACATCAATTCCAAGATTCACATCTTCTCCAAATCCAATCTTTCAATCTCAGTGATGCCTAATCATCGAAACTAATGAAACTAATGCTTTCCAATGGTTTGAAGTATTCCTGATAGATTTTTTAGGGTTCTTAATCCAATATGAATATGGGGCAATATATTTCTTTTTTATAATGTTTCTCCATAGTATTTTTTTCATGCTCATTTTTCATATCTGTATTAAGGGATTGTGATCATTTTCACATTTTTTGGACTAAAAAAAATTGAAACACAACTTCTTAACTAATTTTAAAAGATGCATTGCAATAAATGGTATTTAATATACAACTTCTTAACTAACTTTAAAAGATGCATTGGAATAAAAGGTATTAAAAAATATTAAATGACCTCTTCTCCACCCATTTAGGCTCAAACTATTGTTTTTTTAAGCATGTCATTATTTTCTATAGTTTATCCTTTAGAACCCCCCTCAAATCCAGGGAAGAAAGATGGAATATTTGAGATTTCAGAAATATCTATTGTACTACTTCCTTAAAGATACTTGAAAATATGTAGTCCTTACATCAACAATCTCAAAGAATTTATATACCAGATTACCTTCAAAGTTTTTCATTTACAATAAAGTTTTTTAATCTTTTTTCAATGGTTGACAGAATTATTAAAAATAAAAAAAATATATATAAAAAGTATTTTCTTCACCTTTTTTAATCCAAATGGCTCATCTTTTCATCATTCATTCTCCTTTTTTTAAACCATCAATCTTTTTCTCCTTCCTTTTAGCTTTTTTTATTTCAATCTATGCTTCTCACCAAATATGTCATTTCCATTCCCTCAAATAACTCTATAACCTCCTTCTTAGTCGCATTAAAATCATGCTTTATTTCTTATCTCTTCTATGTCACCCATTCTACTATTGTTTTTTTACCTTTCTCAAATTTTACAATGAATTGAAGGCATTAGATCGATGGGGATGACTAAGATAAGATGTGAGTTTGTTGAACACATGCATCACATGCATCACATGCTTTTAATACACCATTATGCCATTTGGATTGAAGAACGTGCTAGCCATATTTTCACGCATCATTGTTGCTATATTCAAAGAATACATCCACAAGTTCATGGAGGTCTATCTGGATGATTGGATTGTCTTTGGATTAGTTAAACACCATGTAGCAGGGTTATGCTTGATGATGGATACATGCCGACGGTACCAGATTGCGCTGAACCTTAAGTAGTGCACATTCCTCATTCCCTTTGGGAACCTGTTGGGACATGTCGTCTACAAACAGGGACTGATGGTGGACCCTGCGAAGATTGCAGTGATACTAAATTTGGAAGCACCGTGAAGTGTTAAACAACTACGTGCCACCTTGGGACACACAGGGTACTATAGGAAGTTCATCAAAAGCTATTCCCAAATCACTGTGCCAATGGAGAAACTATTGAAAAAGGATGTCACATTTTGTTGGAATGATGATTGCATGAAGACCCTAGATGTCCTAAAGGGGAAATTGGCCTCCACTCCAATCCTGGTCTTCCCAAAATGGGATGTGGAGTTTCATGTCCATGTTGATGCATCGTGTATCACCTTGGGAGTAGTGCTCACACAAGAGGGAGGAGAAGGCCTGGACCACCCTATCGTGTTTGCAAGTCGTAGATTGTCCAAAGCTGAGAAGAACTATTCCACAACCGAGCGCGAGGGGTTGGCGATGGTGTACTTGCTCCAAAAATACTAGCACTATTTTCTAGGAGGACATTTCAAGATGTATACAAACCATTCCACGCTAAAGTACTTGGTCAATAAGTCTGCATTGGGGGGAAGCATATGTAGGTGGCTCTTATTGTTCCAAGAATATGACTTTGAGGTTGTCGTAAAACCTAGATGCCTGAACGTAGGACCGGATCACTTGTCGCGTATTGAGACAAGCGAGGAACCTAATAGTTTAGAAGAAGGACTACCGGATGCAAAACTCTTTGCTGTGCATGTCGCAGACGAGCACTTCGAAGATATAATCCACTTTCTGACAACAGGTACTGCACCCAAGAAATACTCTATCCAATAGAAGAAGGAATTGGTGGTGCGCTTGACGGATTTTTTTGTCATTGCAAGGCACCTATACAAAATGGGAAATGATGAGATATTGCGAAGGTATGCACCTGAATCTGAACGAAGTCAGATTCTAATGAAAGCACATGGGGGCGCTGTAGGAGGACACTATACAGGATGAGTGACCGCACAAAAGATTCTTCGCACAGGGTTGTGGTGGCCAACCCTTCACCAGTATTCAAAAGCACACTGTAAGGCATGCGATATATGTCAAAGGACCACAAAACCATCATGGAGGGACGAGATGCCATTGAATCCACAAATGACATTGTAGCCATTCGAGAAATGGGCAATCAACTTTGTGGTACCTATCAAACCTGAGGGAAAAATGGGTGCGTGCTACATTATCACTGCGATGGAGTACCTGACATGATGGGTGGAAGTGCAGCCAATCAAAGACTGCACAGATGCTATGGCTGCGAAGTTTTTGCTTGAAAATGTGTTGACCCGATTTGACTGTCTAAAAATCTTAATGAGTGATTACGGTACACATTTCCTGAATGAAACCATCAATGCGTTCACAGAAGAGTTCCAGGTGTATCATCAGAAAAGTACACCGTATCACCCACAAGCTAATGGGACAGTAGAAGCATTCAACAAAATACAGGAGATTGTGCTAACCAAAGTGTGCAATGCACAACGAAGCGATTGGGACCTGCGCGAACTTGTAGTGCTATGGGCTTACAAGACAACATGCAAGAAACTGACGGGACAAACACCTTTCCGGTTAGTTTATGGCATGGAAGCTGTCATGCTGATGGAATATATCGTACCTAGTCTACGCATAGCAGCGCTCATAGGGATGATGGACCGCAAAGTCCTGGTACAATCGCCATATTAAGTTGCGCACCTTCAAGGTAAATGACTTAGTGCTGTTGTATGATAGTAAGTTTGAAAATTTTTTGGGAAAATTTAGAATGCATTGGCTGGGACCATACGTGGTTAAGGAGGTCACAGATGGAGGTGTGGTCCAACTAGTCAAACTAAATGGAAAACCCTTCCTAGGTAAAGTGAATGGCAGCTGCTTGAAGCCCTACACGGGTGGGCCGACTATTTGACTAGCCAGTAGAAGCACAGTCTTCGCGCTCCGAGGAATAGGAAAAATGCATGGGACTATAAACATATGTAGCAGATACTGATACAGATGTATGGAAACAATTCAGACACATAGGTCTTGGAACAACGGATGCGGCAGATCGAGAAAGCAGCAGCTCAGTGCACTGCTGACCTCAGTACAGTTCGAGAATAGTTGGAAGGACTTCGCTCCAAGATTGCCGTGCCAACCAAGTGACTCGAGGGCGAGTCATGATGTTTGTGTTGGGAGCTTGTTGGGCATGGAATCCCCCCAAGGCATGTTTTGGGCTCAATGCCCAAACTTTGACCTAATATTGTTGTAAAGACTCCGCGAATTGCGGGCGAGGAGCGCGAAATGTATGATAGAGTCACAGGGTTGTTTGCACTAGTCTTGTAATGTAATGTCAGCCTACCCATGGTCTGCAGACCATGGGATTGTATAAATAGAGCGAGGCTCTAAGTGTAAAAGATAGCTAAGTAATAGATAGGGAAGTAGAAGCGAAGAGCAAGAATCTAAGTGTCTAAGTGTGTCTTGGGTTGTAGGGTAGGAGAAGGCTCTACAGCTGAGTGCGCAGAGGCCTAATAGTCCACAGCTGAGTGCGCGGACCCCTGCAGCTGAGTGCACAGGGTGGATTCGAGCCTGTAACTGAGGAAGAAATAATAAAAAGAAGTTTTATTATAATTCTTTGTATCTGTTCTTTAGTTAATGCCTGTTTGATATAGCTTGCAAATATATTGTTTACTTACTATGTGCACCTATATGAATAATTCATGTTGTTAAGTATAACTTAAAGCACACAAGTAGCCTAAAATAATCAACTAACATTGGAATACCAGTAAGGACTTGGGTAATAACAACGTTCGACCCCCGAGTATGGCTACGTTAAGGTAGCATCTTAGGCTGCAAGGTACGGGTAAGTGCGCATAGTGACGTGCACGTAGGGTCGAACCGCGGACCACTTGAACACATCAGACATCTCTAGGGTGCGGAAACTTGGTTCTAGCACCCTCCCATACTACTTCGGGTGAGATCTCAGCCCGCGCTCTACGGACTATTGATGAAAGGGCCAGTAGTACTGGGATTTGTTTGGCTAAATCACCTTTGAACCTGGGTTAGGCTCCAACAAGCCAACACTGAGCTTTGTTCCAGTCATGCTGGTCCTCTTTTGGAAAGTTTTTTAAATAAGGAATTGAAGCTTCCAGCTCTAGAAGCTTTGTAACGAAAGTATGGTAAATGGTTAGGCCTGATGGAGTCGAGGATGTCAGTTTGGGCTCCTTTACCCTATAACGATGGAACTAACTCAAGATATTAGACATTTTCCCATGAAAAGAGGATCCATCTCCCATCCATTCATGCTATATAAACCTCCATTTTTCCCAAGCGCAATCTAGTGTTAGTGTTTAGTGTTAATGTTGGTGTGCTAGTGCTAATTAAGTTTGGAGTAAACAACAAGCTATTCATAGTTGTAGCTCTCTAGTTGTGTGAGGGAGAAGTGTGAAGCCTAAAGTGAAGAGCCTTAAAACTATTATTGTTGAGGCCATCATGGAATGCTAGCAGAAGTGTGTGGGAACCTGGTTTTGTCGGAGGAGAACGGAAACGTCAAGACAATGGTTATAATCTCTTCTCGATTCAATATATATGCAACTATAAATTGATTTCCTACATGTTTTGTCATCTTACATGTTCATGGCTTAATGGTTCTTGAATTGTTAAGTAGGTTGAATTACAATTTGTCTTCTATCATGGTTGTTCTTTGTTGTTGTTTACTTCTTTGAGGTGTTTGAAGAAGGAAGCAAGAGATAGCTGGAGCGAGCAAGCAAGGACATCATCAAATGGAATAAGCATACTAAGAGGTAAGCCCTCTTAATTGGTTATAACCCAAGGAAATCTTCCATAGAATGTATCAGTTGTGGCTAGACCCATTATCGAGCTAGAGGAATTGTTTGTGTCCGCACTCATAATTTTACTTCACCACAAATTGGCGACCATACTGGGGAACCTCGATAAAAAATGAAACAAAGGGTGTGAGGATAGTTCCTGCTCTTCTGTCAACCTCGTTAAAAAATGAAACAAAGGGTATGTGGATAGTTCCTAGTCTTATGTCAACCTTGTTAAAAAATGAAACAAAGGGTGTGAGGATAGTTCATGGTCTTGTGTCAACCTCGTTAAAAAATGAAACAAAGGGTGTGAGGATAGTTCCTGGTCTTGTGTCAACCTCGTTAACAAATGAAACAAGGAGTTTGAGGACAGTTTCTTCCTATATCAACCTCGTTAAAAAATGAAACAAATGTCCGAGGATAGTTCTTTTATTGTGTCAACCTCGTTAAAAAATGAAGTAACTCTGTTTTCCAAATCGAGTCTTTGATTAAGATCTCATAAAAATCCCAGTCGAGTCTTTCCAAGATCTCGAAAGTGAACCTTCATTCCATCCACCTAGTTGACTGAAATGAAGCTTGGGGGACATGTACCTCGAATGAGTCATTATGATTGTGCAAAATAAGCAACAATACAAGAACATTCTCAGGAGACACATGGATTTAGGATTGATAAGGGAAAGATTGGAGGAAGGGTCTTATTCTGGCAGCCTGGAGTTCTTCTGAGATTTTCTTCTAGTTTTCAAGAATGAACTTATATTCTATCCCAAGTCGTCTCAGGAGTATGTAGTTGTAGTAATTCTTAGATAATTAGCAAACAATGATATGGCGAAGATATTCCAGACAGAAACTTTGCTTGAACAAGAAGGCCTATCGACTAGAAAAAGGGACCCCATGGCCATCCCAGGCCCCCTACCAATGCCACCAAGTTCAATCCCAGAAACAAAAAGAGATACACAAGTCCATTATTAGGTGGGGCAAGAGTTGTCACAAGATCCAAAACCACCAACAGTTTGAACACTGAGGAAGAATAATACAAATCCCGGGAACCACCCAAGGAAGAAATTGTGGGCATCTTTCTCTTCTTACATTTTCTTTTGATTACTGTGTCTGCAATGATGGAGGTGGGGTTGTCAGGTGACCTCCGAAAGATCTTCCTAATATGAAACAAAAGAGACAATTTTGGTGACATTTGTTTGTGACTGATATCATAAGACATTTTGTGAACATGTACAAATAGCTAACTTATATTATTTTTTGTGTGTCCTATTGTACTATAGATTATGGGAGATCTAACACTTGTAAAAAATACATAAAAATTATTAAGTGGGAAGTGTGGCATGATATTTTCAAAAATGTGTAGTGTGGGATAGTTGTTGGAGGGTCCTTTCCTTGTAGGGTAGGAATAAACTTAGATTAGGTCAGTTGGGTTTTGGTCTAGCAATAGACCGGTGGAAGTTTGGCACAACTAACCTAAGTTAAATTCTCAAGGCATTCCATGTTGGCTCTACTACCTGGGAATCCCAAGCGATATATCCCAACTCTGGCAAAAAACTAGAAGATTTTTATATTTTAAAAATGGAAAAAGAAAAAAGTAAGGTCATACTAGGATTCAACAATAAGGAGTATGTTGCTTGGGTTATTAGTTTTGCTACAATTCTAAGTCATCAATTTTTCGTTATCCTCTAATGGCCCACCTCTCTATACTGTGATGATTAGTAAATCAACTATTATATATCCTCTCTTAGTATCATCTTGATTTTAGTTGTACTTTAGTGCTTGTTCTTAATGGGTTTTCTAATTCTATAAATTTAGAAGACTTGAAAGCTTAAACATTGTCACTGTCAAAGTCAACAATTGAATGGATTGTTAATACCATAGGACATATACCAAAATCATACACATATTGTACAATTTACATTGTAAGAGGTTCAAATTTTGTCATTGCTATAGGATGAAGTTCAAATTCAATCATTTCTAAAGGAAGTGGCTTGATATTTGTTAACCTCCTTAGGGAGAAGTTTTTCCTGATTTAGAAGGATGCTACAATTCAATTTATGGGGTCTAATTATTCAAATTCACAATGTTTGGCATTGAAAAAGTTGTCTCTTTCCTCTTGGAAACTTTTGATGCTCATTCTACATCTTACATCAACCTTCTAAGGAGCATGAGTATCATTTCTTAATAGAGTGGGTAAAATAAGAAGCTTGCTTTTGTTGTTGATTCTTGATACTATTTTCTAACGAGGTTTGTATATCCATTCATAGTGGTTTGTATAATTGTGACGTGTTTCCTTTCCCTTGAACATTTTGGCTTATTCTTTGTATGTGATATTAGGTTTTATCTTTGGAGGGTGTATCAGTTACTTTGCATAATGCATTCATGTTTGAGTGGTTAAAAGAGGTTAGCTATTTGATATTCATGGAATTTATCTGGTGATGGAAATGCTTTTTTTTGAATAGAAATGTTTGCAAGTGCAACATTTTGTCCAATGGTATGTCTTGTGATGATAACTGGAAATTCAATAGTGATTTTTGGCCTTTAGCCATCACATGTGATCTAGACATGTGTTTGTGTGGTCACGTATTCACTTCAAGTGATTTTCCTCTGTTTTGGCAACTTAACATCATTATCATTTTATTCAAAATTAAAGAGATAAGTTTTTTAGAAGTATGGAATAAAAATTATATTTTAAAGCAACTAAAATCATGGGAGAAATTCAATTGAAATGATTCTTGAGTGCTTATGCCATCATTTTTTTTTAATTCAAAGCCAAATGACTAGGACCAACTTTAAAAGCTATGATATGTATAGGCCTACTAGTGCCACTAATTTTGTTTCCATTGGTAGGTATTATTGGAAGCATTATGGTGGGCTTAGGCTATTGTTATGCGGGATTTATGGTTGCAGAAAAAAGTCTCTCCCCTAGGTCGTTAACTAACCTAGAACAATAGAGAGACAAGGAACACAATGTGTTTCCTTAAAGTAAATAGATGACATAGTAAGGCCTACCTGGAATCCTTCGTGCACTTCACTCCTACTTTAGCTTGGAGGCTCCAATTCTAGCTCTAATTTCCAAAATTGCATAGTCAGATAGCACAAGCCAAGAAACTACGAGATCTATTTAGTATCATCTACGTACTTCATTCAATAGATCAACATGGTATTTAAATAAGTGAAATAACAACATCACATATAGGAAAACAATGAATTCTTTGCATTACCATAAATGGAAGGAGATTCCAACCATAAGTAGTAGTTGACCTTATAGAAGAGCTCCTCCAAGTTGTTGGCTTGTCCTTTCCTTATCACAATATGCACCTCCCACCACCCTAAATGCATGATATGATGACCACTCACTACAACATCGTAAGGGAATAATCACTCTTTAAAAGCCAATCCCCAACCACATAGAAGGCTGGGAATATATAGAGAAGTATGGTAAGTTGGGCATTCCTATCCAATTACCAATTTAGGGTAAGATATCCACCTTTGATGGAGGGATAGGATCAAAGGGTAAGTGGTGAAAACTCCAATGTAGGGAAGGAGAGGATCCGAATGTTTAATCCAAGGTAAGTAGTTGACACAACTTCTAGAAACTCCTAGAAGGGGAAGCTTCCAGAATCCCAATCATTCTCCTGGATTTGTAGAACCAATGTAGGTGAAAATGGGAGCAACTTGTTGGTGACCAAGACAGGCCACAGTGGAGCAACATGCTATTGAACGCACCCTAGTAGGCCTTAAGGGAGAATTAGTCCTCAAACTCACTCAAATGAAGAAGTTTAGGGTTCAAACTCTGGGAAATGAAAGGTACATGCATAGGGATTTGTGAAAGATGGTGATAAGGGGAAATATGATGTTGATTGATCCCATTAGGAGGCTCACTGATCAGATGTGACAAAATGGTCTATAACAACTATGGTTTCTTTACACCTTTGGTGGCAACATTTGAGGCTATTGGATAGTAGCATGAAAACAAATTTATTGATTTCATTTTGGTGTGCATCAAAATCATAAATTTATAATTTTAGATATAGTTCAAAACATATACGATTTTTGGGTTGATATCATAAATTTCATTTGAGTTTCCCTTATAATGTTATTTTCATTAGAAGGTCTAAACTACTTTGCTATTCTGATACTAGGATGGGATGTGGAGCACAGTCAAATGAAGCCTTACAGTGGCGTGGGATGTGACAAATTCATCTTTTCATTCTTATTTTTCTCTTATGGATGAACTGCTCAAACAACAACCAAACAATGGAAGCCCTCTTGGTATCAACTATCTCTCTAATCATTGTGCATTGTTCAAGCTAGTTCTTTTACATAGTTGAAAGAGAAAATACGAACTCTTGAAGTTGTTTTGTTTCCTTAACGATTTTTCTTTGGTTCTTTGATGAAAGCTGACATTGTATATTTAATTTTTCACTCTTTTTCTTATTTGGATTGAAAATTTTGTGTATAACTTGGTACTTTGAAAATGGAAGCTAAATTTGATGCTTCATTTGCCATTATGTTTTCAATGGGAATGCCTGTTACATGTTGCATTAAAAAACTGAATACAAAATACCCACACTACTGATCAAGAAATGATGAAATCTCAATAAAATAACCTCAATATTTTCAAATTTCTTATATTATTTCAATGGCCTGCATAATATAATTTGCATATTTTGAAGCAGTTATTGTTTTTCCTCTAATGTTAAGAATGAAATGTTTCTTTTAGATTAATAATATTTTACTTTGATCCCACTAGGTTTTCTTCCACTCCAGTCTCATATGAGGGGTTTCTTTGTCTTACACAGTATATTTTAAATTTAAAAATAAAATGGTATGCAAATATTTTCTTGTGAGTGTTGTGCCTAAATTTTTCACAATGTAGTTGAACATTGTTTTGGCATCTTGTATACTCCATGTAGTCCTAATCTCATAGAAAATAAATGGTATTTATATAAAAAAAGGAATGCAACAAAATCAATATTGAAAGTCTGCTTAAACTTTGAATGACAACTTAGAACTTAAGAAACCAAACGATCATAAACTAAGAGAGGGGAGTGAACATAAAAAATGCCTAGACTGGGATCAAGACTTTGATCTATAATAAGAATATTCTTAGGGACATATAACATACATTTTGTACATTTGGTCATCTTTGCACTCCTTTTGTCTCAAAAAACACTATCCAGTTGAGATTTTATATTCACTATATTTTGTTAATTCACTATTTGATCTCTTCTCTCTTTCCACCAGCAATTTACATCTTCTTCAGTTTTGAATAATTATTCTACATCTTTTTCCTCAAAATATGTTCTTAACTTAGATTATTTAGTAATATTTTTAATGCAACTTCTTTCTCGCTTCTTCTTATCTATGTTAGTTTTATCCATGATCCTTTTGAAGCATGATGGTTTAAATAGATCAATAAATAAATATCCAGAAACATGGGCCCCTTCATTGATCCCATAAAAAGGAAAGGGTATTTATATCAAAAGGAATGCAAAAACAATCACTATTAAAAGCTTGCTTAAACTTTGAATGACAACTTAGAAATTAAGAAACTAGATGTTCATAAATGAAGAGAAGAGATTGAACATAAAAAAAAGCCTAAATTGGGATCATGAAATTGATCTATAACATGAATATTCTTAGGGACATACAACCTACATTTTTTATAATTAGCCAAAATTTTCACTCCTATCTCCAAACACACAATCTAGCTGAAATTTTATATTCACCATATTTTGTTATTTTTCTATTTGTCTCTCCTCTTTCTTTCCACCAATAATTTACCTCCCCACTAGTTCTAAATAAATCTTCTGCATATTTTTCCTCAAAATATGTTCTTAACTCAAATTATTTAGTATTATTTGTTATGCAACTTCTTTCTCTCTTTTTCTTATCTATGTCGGTTTTCTCCATGATCCTTTTGAAGTATGATAGCTTAAATAGATCAATAAATAAATATCGAGAAACATGGGACCTTTTATTAATTTGAACATTTTTTTCTTGGAATATTTGTTAACAAAGTTGAAAAATAATTTGTATTTATGAAGAAACAAATATGAATATGATTCAAAATTCCTACAATAAGTCATTAAGTATTTTCCTTGGTTTGTTTCTTTCATCAATATCTTAACACAAGGTTTTTGAACTAAATATTGTGCTTTGGAAATTCTTGAGCTTAATGGAAATAAAAGAGGACCTATATTTCGAAGTGCACAAGGAAAAATTCTCTTCAATAGGTTTTTCTCTCCATTCTGACCTTCTTTGGCTCATTGCTTTAACATTTTGTTGTGATCTCTCATTTTCTAAGATTTCATTCATAACTTATGATACACAGAGATGACATTGCCCATATGCTTCTAGAAATGCCTATTTTTGGGACATTAAGCATTTTTCATGCTTTAACTGTAGTATATTAATCCTAATCATTAATGTCTTTTCCTATTGTTGAATATAAAGTCCCACTGCCTATTATATTGCCTCTCTATTATGGAAGTCTTGTAATTTTGGACATGAAATTTAATTATAATGCATCTTAATTTCATTAGGGTGTTTATTATTATAGTGTTTACAGGTTTATTAATGTTTAGCTACATCAAATGTTGAGATGAATCTTGTTTTTTAGAGTATAAAAATTTTAGGTGCTTGGTGTAAATCTTAATCCTTTAACATGACGTTGATAGTGCTAAACCTGCCAACATGTCAGGGGATCTCCCCAGTAAGAAGTCCCAACTAGACCTCGAACTGTTTGGTGTAGGAGTCCCAGCATTGGGTCGTATGGTATCGCCTTGACCGCGGTTGCGTGCAGAGGTAAGTCAGATGTCCTTGTTGGTGGCAAGGGTGTGACATGTGCAGCAAGCCAAGGAAGGTGCATGAATGGTTATAACACACGGAAGGTGGAAAGAATGCACCCCTTGGAAACCTATGAACATGCATCTTGGAAGGGAACACATGAGAAAAGATGCATCACAAGCTAGAAGAAAGGTGAACCAACAATCCAAAGTGATCGTGAAACCAACAACACATTTCAGTAGGATTCATACATACATATATAGAAAGATTCTATACATACATGCATAAGCAAGAAGATACATATATCATTAGAGTAACCAAGTTAACTGAAATACAATAACAACATATGAATGAAATGTATTGGCTCTGTTATATTAAGAAGTGAAAGTTCCAATAATATAGTAAAACCATGACCAACCACTAGTCCTGATAACAAAATGTTATAGTCATTGTTGCTTCCTCCTCCAAAGAGATGTACTAGCTCTGCATTGTAGAGAAGCCAAGGCTCATTACAATAATCTCCAAGATTTCTCTAAGATACTCCTATCGGAAGCTTGGTTGACGAAAAGCCTCTACAATGAGTTATGAGGTACTATAAATAGAAAAGGGTGGGGTAACCCTTGACATCCCCTTTGTGACCATTCACCTACCCTCATCACTCTTCAACTACTCTATGACTATTACATTCAACTATCAACACTTGGACTTTCACTTTACAAGATGTTACATACAATCTGCACATGTACCCATGTGAGACAAAATATGCTTGAGCAAGCCATGCAAGACATCACTAAGACTCAAACCACTGTGGGAATACCAACTCTTCGACATCCTCATGATGGTCGATGGTGTGGAATAGATGGAAAGCTTGGTAGTCTGCAATGGTGTCCGTGTACTCTGTGGTGACATCTTTTTGGAAATGAACTCTTACCTCTGTTGCATCTGGGTACACTAATTTGGCTCCTTTGTCCAACTTGTCTGATAACATACGCATCATTTTCTTGAGTGCGGTAGGACCAATGACATACTGATGCATAGCGTCTACATTGATCGCCAAGTCTACACTAGTGGCTATGCACATCAACTTGTCAAAGTACATGTCCCGCTCCAGTCAAACTTGATTCTTTGTCTTTGCGTCAGTGAGTGTCCCCATGGATGGGATTGCATGCATGTGCACAACAACATCCATGCTTCTGAACGCCCGCGCATGGGAAGCTTGTAAACTAGTGATGAGCTGTGGGAGCTCCTCATAGTTCCAGATCTGACTCTGGATGCATGCCTTCAACTCAACATCCATGGGCTTCATCATCTTAGGCAAGTGTAACAAGGCTCCCTTGTATCACATTGTCCATGTTTGCATACGGTCGACAATAGTATGTAGGTTTGACAAGATATGTGCTCTCCTATCACACCGTTGCTGCCAACCATTGAGATGGACAACTGCCTTGTGCACGGTACCAAATCTAGAATACAACATCTGCATGACTGTCTCAAGGGACGATACTTCATCCAGTATCGTCTTCTTCAACTCTAATCTGGTGGATGTTGTGACCTTTTCTCCTCCCTATTTGTTAGTTTGTAACTCCTTATTCATCCACTCGTTCTCTACTATTAGGAAGCGAACACTCGAGCTAGTGGCTTTGTCATATGATCTAGTAGCATCGGCCAATGCTGCTAGATGATTGCACACATCAGATAAGATCATTCATTCTTAAAATTGCATATGAGATGTGTGGACATCTGGAGTAGCCACTTTGTGTGATTGCACAAATCTATGATGTGACTTGTCGAACGATATGTTGTGCATCTCTTCTTTTGGATTGTCTCCAAGGATCTCAGTATCTCCTTGGTCACTCAGGACATTCTCTACTTTTGGATCCGGTGAAGCCGATGGGTTGACCTCTTGGTGGTAAGGCATGAGGTTGATGTCTTGTTCTAACTCTGGTTGCTCCATCTCCATATCCATCTGTTCAAGTACTCGTTCAATCTCATGAGTGAAATCCTGGTCCTACGACTGTTCACCTTGTCTACTTTGTGCTAGCTACTCGGATGAGTCTACAACCTGTATGGGTGAAGTTTCATCAATTTGTGCATGTTGCACCCCCTTCTTTGTCTGTCCTTGTTGTGCCTCCTTCTCTAGTTTACGCAACTCCTGTTCTTTCCGGAGTTTCTCCTTCAACTCTTGCAACTCCTTCATTGTTTCCTCCATCCTCTGTTTATCTATCTACCTTTGTGTGTTCCTCTTGTCGCGTTGTTGCCTCTTCACCTCTATCTCCATAGGTCCAAAAGGAGCCAAGTTTTAGTAGGATTTTGCAGGTTAAGAGGGAGAATGTGCAGCCAAAGAAGAATGTGTGTTCAGTGGGGAACAAGGGTGCTTCTACAATTGGAAAGAAGGAATCATGGAATGGCCTGAAATCATTTCAAGAGAAGAAGAAGCAGGAGGCTTCTAGTGGCAGTGATACTTATGAGAAAGGCACAATTCACACTAAAGGGTTTGTTGGAGTTGTGAGCACCAAGAGTTGGGGTAGTATCGGTAGTAGTGACAGTGATGATGAGTTACTTCCTAGCTTTGGAAGAACCTCCCTCGCTAAAAGGGATTTTTGATATTTTTAGATTAGGAGTTACTCCGAACCCTAGGGTTCAATGTTTTGGAGGAATTGGCACCACAAAAGGGCTTTGTGGATAGGAAGCCAACATGTGGGTTTTGCACCTAAGCTTGTGGGTTTGAATCCATGAAGATTTTTGGAAACTTGACACTTGGAGATGGAAGTGTACCCTTAGAGTAGCAAGGGGTGGCTTCAAGCACCAAGAGAGGAGGTCTAAAAATGAATTTATGGATTTTTACATGTTTTTTGTGGGTTTTGCAAAAGCGTTTCATGTAGGCTCAACATGAAATAAGCCCCCAAGGATAGTGATTACACACCATTTAAAAACATATAAATAGAAGTCATTTAGAGGCCCATTCAACTACATCCAAGAGCAATGAAACATAAGGAAACACCTTTGATGTGGCTACAGATTTGAAGGACTCCAAGGAAGGAGAGAGGAAGTTTGTTTTGGTGACTTCTTGTGATTGTTTGAGGGCTGAGTTGATTGGGAATGCAATCCAATACTAGAAGATAAAATTTAGATTGATTTGTGTGAAAAATCCTTTTTTTTGGGCCACATATATTTTTGAGGTAGATGGCTTGTCTTATGAGGGTCGAGAGGCCTAGATTGGAGGCCCAATCTAGGCCACAAGCAAGAAAAGGACAACAATTAGAAGAGGGAATGAGGCCGCAGTTGAGAAGATGGTTTTGGAGTAGGGAAACATGGCTGAATTCGACTGGTAATCATCCCTAACCAGACCAAAATTTCTACAACAGTGTACACACAACTAGAATTGTGGAAAATGTATGCTATATGGTGTTTTAAGTTGTTTTCTTGCTAGAGAATGAGATGCCTAGTTTAGGATCATCTGGGAAGGGCACTTATGGACTATTTGGAGGACAAAAAGAAGGTGTCCTTGTGTACCCTAAGTGCCGACTTATGAAGGAAATTAGGTCTGCTAGTAGAGGTAGAGGTTTGGAGCAGCTCAAGTGTTAATATCTTGAAGGACAAAAGACAACTAAGTGAGCAGTTGGATCAACTCTAAGTTGACAATTGGATAAGGATATTTGATAGCCATAGTGGGCATCCCTCCATGCCCAAATTTTGTCTTCATTGGAACAACACAGGAAGGCAATAGAGGGAAGATTTCCTTAAGAGTTAAGGAGTAGTAGTGGGCACTCTCAAAGTTGTTCACAAACAGAGTTGTGAACAACTCGAGAGGAGTCCCTATATGTTGAGTCATTGATGGGCGAATGATAAACTAGAGCGAAGATTGGAGACTCGTGCTCAGTGACCTAAAAGATCATGATCCATTGATAAAGGAAGTGTTATAGATTGGGAGCAAAAGGACCAACAAATGTGTTCAAGATACGACCAAGGGAAGTTGTGAAGTTGACTCCATCATTTAGTAGGTTAGTTGTATCTTGTTCAGGGTACATTGGTTGTCATAGTTGTTGACAACAAACCCTAGTTTGTATTCTTGTATCATTGATTGTATGAGGGTTGTGATCCCTGGTACGAGAGCCTTAGGTAGTTGTATTACAGTTTGATAATAGAATGAGGTTGGGTTATTGAAAAATTGTAAAAGGTTGACTATTTTGTGCACTAGTTGATTTACTTTGTTTATATTCTGTTGTGCAAAGTTGTTTGATGTGGCTTTTGGATTGGTAGTGTTAGAGATTCTAAAACTCTGACCTAGATTCTCTAGTGTCATGGAAAAACAACAACAATCCTACAAGATTTATACTCCAATATAGGTAATGACTATTAATTACAATGATAGGCGTGTCTATTTTAGAATGGGGCTTCCATAATTGTAATTTAATTATCAATAAGTATTAGGTGGATAGTAATTGGGAGTTAATATTCATGGAATATTCTAACATATTCATAGTATTATACACAAATCAATGGTTGAAATTTATATCTAAAGTAGTTATGTTCTTTTACCCTTTGAATAAATTGATTATTTAAAAAAATTGTCATATGAATATGTGACATATGGAGTGAGATATGATTTTTGTTGGCATGTGGTATTGATAATTCATGGTATTGGTCCATGGTATTGTAACAAAGTCTATTTACAGATCAAGAATCTTCATGATAAAGTGAAGGTAAATCTCCATGGTTAAGAATCTTGTTCCATGTTTTTTTAAATGTATATATGTTTAACTTAAATTATTATTGTTATTATTATTATATATATATAATTAATAATAATAGTAATAATGATTTAAAATAAAAGGTGGTTGTAGTGGGAGGGGTGATTCTTAACCCCAATGGACAAACAAATATACAATTCACCTGGAAAATGGGAACAACAGTTAATAACCAAGCAAAGTTTCTCGCTAAATGGCAAGAATTAAATCAAAAATTCAAAGTACAATAAATAATGATATTTGGTGACTCAATTATAATTATCGAGCAAGTTTAGAGAGCTTACTGTCACTCTAAAATAACCTCCTCTTCCATCGAAACAAGGATCCTTCTCCCAGTCCAATTTGTAAAAGGAGAAATTAAGCATGTTTTCAAGAACTTGAATTCCTTAACAGATATGTCAGCAAATTAAGGAGCAATGTTACCCCAAAGAACCTTAGAAATAAACGGTACTTGAACAATATATTCTCCCTTGCCATGAGAATGCAAATCTATATAATGGGATCAAATATTTAAATTCATAATCAATTAATAAGAAGGAAACATGGATGGTGTATGAAGCATTGGCAACGAAGGAAATTAATGGCAAGTATAATGCGATTAAGGATGGATTGGCTGTCGTCCATTATGATTAGACCTTGATCCTCTCTCAAGGTGGATTCTTTCCGACTCACATTCAACACTTTGGCCAGTGCTCTCCCTTTCGCTTTGCATGGCCCAGGTTAAAATCTGTGTTGGGAAAAGAATAAATGGAATGTTGGCGCAGTAGCATTTGATTCGTGTTATGCCAGAGTCATTTCCCTCTCATCATCGTAGCGGGTGGCCTTTCGAAATAGGATCTCCAAGTGGTTTTTCTTGGGAATTTTGGGCTCACATTTAATGGAGGCAGGTTAGACTTTCAAAATTCACATAATTAGTTATGGTGACGGGATTTCTCAGGTTAACATTCATAAAACAAGTATTTATATCCCTCTATGATCTTCACGAAGGCCAAGGCTTGGTGTCGTCGGCAGAAAAACACACCATGGACACAATTGGTTCCTCCTCTTGTGACTTAGAACTAGTGGATATAAACACAATTTTGGATCGAGTTATAGCAACAATAGAGAGTATGCACCTGGGCTTCAAAGCAAGATAGGAAGTGGATGAAAAGGCACATTGTTCTCTATAGTTGATGGTCAATTTTGATGGGAGTAGTCTAACCAGGCAGAGGAATTACCCGGATAGTCTGCTGGCCGGAAAATTTTCGACTCTAGCTACCCGCCATTCCTCCGCCCCCTTCGAGGTCAATCTCTCCGTACTCAGATTTTGGCGATCCGATGTCTACTCACAACATATGCATCGTGTCACTGTAGGGCAAGGGCTAACCAACCTGCCATAGGGCATTAAATGCCCTGGTACATGCATGCTTTATAACAAAATAACACACAACCTTTATTTTTCACTTATGTAGCCACCAAAAGCTGTGTGTTATTGCATGCATGTACCAGGGCATTTAATGCCCTATGGCAGGCTGATTAGCTCTTGCCGTCATTGCAGTTCTACTTGATGCCCATCACATAAGCCATCCATCCATGGAACATCCCGCCGTGCATTCCCGCAAATTTGAATTTTGAATTTAGAATTTTGAAGTCACAAGATCGCCCCCATCACGCCCTTCAGCAGGAGACCTCCTTAAGCCTATAGTTTCCAGGAATCACCTCTTCAAGCAAGGACGACAACAGTGGAAAGCGTAACTACACAAAACAGAGATCTCATCATAAACGTTCATTTGATGATAGTGGAAACGTGGAAGAGGGGATGCCAAGGACTGCAATTGAAAGTAGAAAACCCATCCACAAGAGAATCAACTGAACAAGAAGCTATGACTTTCAACAACTGCAACTCACTACACGGATCGATTCACATCAGCAACTCCAACTCACTACACGGATCGATTCAAATCATTAACTCTGATTTTGCTACAAATTATTGCTGCCACCTGCAATTTAACCTGTAAAACAAATAACTATAAGGCGTAATAGATTATCTTTTTCTGGTTTTACTACAAGCTATTGGGCCTTCTCTGATTTATCAATGAAATTTGCAAACTCTTGCAAGGAGTTTTGTGATTTGTCAGTAAATTAGATCATTTAGATTTACTGCAAAATATTGGTTCATTTGCACATTTCAATGTGATTTAGCTGCGAAGAAGATATTGTCATCTTAAAAGGATTTTTATCTTGGATGGTTACATGTTTTCCATATAATTTATTCTTAAAATTATCTAAATGAAAATAAAAAGAAAACTTTACTATTTAAATTGTGATGATTTATTTGTAAATCACTGATCTAAACCAGATCAAAGAAACCTTTCATATCCATATGCAAATGCTTTCTCTGAATTTTCTCCATGATTGGATCTCACCTTAATAAAACTTTGCTCACTGCATTGATATGAAATCATTAAGAGAATGACTAATTCAGCGGGAAATTAGTGTGGTAAACTATTTTAGTCTGTGAAAGAAATACCGCTTTCATTTTATCCAGAGATATGTAAGTTAATGTGAGAAATATCGAAAGAATAATCCTCAAAATCTAGAATGTTGTAAGTTATTGTTTGAGAGTGAAATTATTTATAACTCGTTTCTACATCAAATTTTTATAACTTCTTGTCTTCCTTAATGAAGTTTAAAAAAATTCTGAGTTTGCAGAAGTTTTCTCAATAATTATGTGAAAGATAAGCCCCAGTTAGCTAAGATTATTGAGGAATGGTGAGCAGATATATCTCACTAATTTAGTAAATGGGTTTGAGGGAGAGGATGCATTTAATGCCTAGAACATGATGGAATCTAGATATGTGTGGGGTTGTAGAAATTAGGTAGTAAAGTAAAGTTTATGATGTATAGGTGACTCCACCAAAGATATAAGCAATTGTGAGTAGTGAAGCAACACCATGAGGTTGAAAATTTTATAAGAGAAAAAAAATAATGCATTTCCAAATACATAATATCTTAGTTATGATTGGATATTAGCTTAAGGAAAGCTAGTTCCAATAAAATAAATATAATAATTTGGCAAACTTTTCCTATTGTTCACTGAGTATTCATATTTTAAAGTGAAAAAATAAATAAAGTGTTAACATAACACTTTTCTTGCCTAAGCATTACATTTGTTCGCTGAGTATTCATATTTTAAAGTGAAAAATTAAATAAAGTGTTAACAAAACTTTTCTTGCCTAAGCATTACACTAACATAATGTTGTAAGTAAGAAAAAAGAACCATCTATTGTAATATTATGCATAAAGAAGCAATGATCTATCAAGAGAGTCACCAATGTTGATGTCTTAACAAATCTTAGAAAATTGATTGGAGTTACAAAGGTTGTGGGCACCATTTAACAATTTTTGTTGTGGGCACCACTTGAACAAATTTTTTCTTTGTTCTAAAGTTTACCTAGGATGTTAGTTGCTCATGAAGTAAAATTTCTTGAGGCCCTAACATTGATATCCACTTATTTCACCTCAACAACCATTGTCTCACATGTTTACCATATGTTTCTCTGTTGAATATATTTTCTCAGTCTATTAGAGATTCATTTTATTTCATTTGAACAGTCATTCATTTTGATAACCTATACCTTGATAATTCCAAAGTAAAAATAAATCTATATTAATATTTTTTTAGCTTATATAAACATATTAAAAATTATTTTATTAAATATAACATCACCGATATATAAAAAATATGATTTTTTTAATAATATTATTTAAATCAAAATCAAATAAAATATAAATCCAAAATAAAAATAAATAAATATTTTCCAAATTAAAAATTAAAAGATTATTAAACTGATTTCAATATTTGATTTTCAAATAAAATATTGATTCATATTTTTATTTAATTATTTTAATCAATATTTTAAAATTGTAAATTTAAAGATCTCAATTTTTCACAAATTAGACACCTGCAAATTTTTAAAATTAAATAAAATAAAAAAATAACGATTTTCCAATTTAAAAATTACTAATATTCATTTTTTTTGCAAATTTTTAAAATCAAATAAAATATAAATCCAAAATAAAATAAAAAATTCAATTTAAAGATTAATAATATTCATTTCCATATTTGATTTTGATTTTGATTTTGATTTTGATTTGATTAATATTTTTATTTAATTATTTTAGTCAATATTTTTAGTTACATATTTTAAAATTTTTGTATTCAATATAAAATTTATACAATACATCTAAAAATCAATAATATGTAAAACATAAGACTTATCTATTTGTTTTTTTTTTCTAAGAGAGAGTAATCTATTGATATAATACAAAAGGTAGTTAAAGAGTGTCCTGGTTGGAAAGGGACCCGGCGTAAATCAGCGTGCTGCCCTTAACAAAATCTGAGACTGCCTCAACAAAGGGGAAACCAGTCTGAAAGAGAAAGAGTGGTCCAAAAAGACACTAGATTTAACCACAGTTTTCTCAAGAGATCAAAAACAACATTACAAACCCACCCAGAAACCAACAGTTCGTCCACACTAGATCGCCAACCCTCAGAGAAATCTGAGGCCACATAAAACAAAACAGAAATAAACCATGAACTAAGATGAGTGCCACCTGGCAGACGTGACTCGCGCAATGAATTCCTCCGTGGCAAGTTCCTCCACAATCGGACAAGCCCAGTCATCCGAGTTGTCCGACTCGCCACGTCCCACCCCCTGTTGAGCTTCCTCCCTGCTGCCGGCTTCCAACTGCGGGCCCGACGTGTCCTCCATGCGGCTTTCCACGGCCTGCGTGTCACTTTGAAGGCCCAAGTCATCATGCGAGCCGCCAGCAATGGCCTTCCCATGCCCTCTGTTCCGACCACCATTACCACCTTGTTCTTCGTCGTTGCCTCTGTTCCGACTTAGACCAGCTCTGTGCTTCTTCTCCATGGGAATTGTCATAGGGATGTTCTGCTCAGCCTCTTCAGTGATGGAGATGGAGACGGTGGCAACAATGACCGGGCAGTTCAGAGAGCTGCGGAACCGGAACTGCTTCGTGTGGGGGACCTGGTGCAGGGGGAGAAGAAAGGGAGCAGTACGCACAACCGCCTCTTTGCAACCAGAGCAGTGGAGGCCTGCTCTGCCACGACCACTTCTCGTGTTCGGATAATGGGGATTTCCCGTAGAGAACGCCCGGGAATCCGAAATGCTCCGATGCCGAGCCTGTGAGCGAGAGCTGCCTCCTCGCATGCCACCACGTCTCCTACGCATACGGTGGCGAACCATGGTGGAAAAAGGAGCAAAGAATGAGTCAGGGGAAGCAGAAGGAGAATAGACAGGGGAATTTTGCGCAGAGGTAACAGAATGTTGGAGAACAGCTCCGTTGAGAGATTTGTTTGGGAATGGTGGTAACCATTCCCCAAGTCAAGGCAGCAAACAATCCAGCATCGGCGCCCCGTGCTGGTTCTCTCAGTTGGCTCTTCCGCCTGCGGAGGGCAAGCGCAGTGAAACAGTTGTAGAATGCCTGAAATATGTTCTGGCACCATGGTTAAACAAGGAATGGCTCTGCCTCGACTGTAGCAGTCATTTAATGCCACCTGCCAAGTGCCCCGAGGATCATTTACTCTGGTCTTGGGATGATCGTTGAGGGCCAAGTGGCCACCCCGTCCGCCGTCATCCCGTCTCATCACCATAAACTCATTAATGGACACCCGCATCCGGGGAAGACTTATCTATTTGTTAATAAGACTGAGCATGGTAGATTTAAAGATGTTTACCTAATTTAAGGAAGATCTGTTATCATAAAAATTTATTCGTTATATTACCGTTTCTTTGTTGCATAGCGATTTCAAATTTTCCCAGGAAATGGATCCGGATAAAATGCCCACTCCCTTTCACCAGAAGCTGTGGAGAAAATCAGTTAGAGGTCCAGTCTCACAGTGGCCGAACGTTTTAAACAATTATATATTGCAGGATCTGTATATATTGTAGGATTTATTAAATCATTTCTATGGTTTTAAAGAATTCTATGGCTCCCTAGGTCTGTGTAAAATCTATTAAAAATCGATGGAAAGAGTGAAAATGCAGGCATGAAACTATAAATATAAATATTAACTTTGAAAGTTTATAAGAAATTGAAGTAATTAAAAGAAGATATCTTAAAACACTTTATAATCGTGAACAGAGATCGTTTCTTTGAAATTGTGCAATCAAACAGAGTTGATGTGAATCCATCCGTGTAGTGAGTTGGAGTTGCTAAAAGCCGAAACTTCTTGTTCGGTTGATTCTCTTGTGGATGGGTTTCTTGCTTTCCACTGCATTCTTCGCATGCCTATCTTCTAAGTTTCCATTGTCATCAAATGAGCGTTTTGTGTGGCTGCATTCTCCACCGCTGTTTTCCTCGCTTGAAGAGGTGCTTCCTGGCAACTACATGCTTAAGGAGGTCTCTTGCTGGAGGGCGCGATGTTGTGACTTCAAAATTTTAAATTCAAAATTCAAATTTGGGGGAATGCACGGCGGGATGTTCTTTGAACGCGTAATGAAGAAAATCTCTCTTTGAACGCGTAATTGTTTAAATTTGGATTTGAATACGATCGATATATATCAGAAGAGTATGTTTATGCTAATAGCAACAACTTCACATACATAAAAATTATGTTGCCATTTTGGTAATTATTATTTATTTATAATTATTATTATAAATTTATTTTAATTATTTTTGGGTAATTATTTGTATGAGTTAATATTATTTAAATATTTTATATAGTTATTATTATTTTTTTTTTCAATAAAAATAG
The DNA here is from genome assembly GCA_000404065.3 of Pinus taeda. Classification (NCBI taxonomy): domain Eukaryota; kingdom Viridiplantae; phylum Streptophyta; class Pinopsida; order Pinales; family Pinaceae; genus Pinus; species Pinus taeda. The sequence goes on along the minus strand of APFE030558827.1, from coordinate 40,611 downwards.
TAAAATAAATCTCTAGGCTCAATCACCATCCATAGTTTTAGATTAAAAATTATTATTTCATATTTTCACACCATGAGTATTTTTGAGAAGAAAGCCCTAAGTGGAAGATTGGATGCTGGGAACTAAGATAAATAGTATAACTTTATGGTTGTGCGATTAACTAGTTCGGTTGATCTTCACTCGAACCGGAAATATAGTTATAATTTTGTAATAACGAAAATTAATGATTTGATTTTTATTTTCTATTAAGACTTTGTTGTTTAAATATTATATTTGAGTTTTGGTTAAGAAATATAAAAAAGAAAAAGATACTTTAAAATTTTTAAATAGATAAAGTTGTTTGGAAAATTAGATATTAAATTAAATATTTTAAAAATATAAAAATATTTTTTGAAATTTTTGAAATTTGATTTTTATTTTATGATTGGTTCATTATATATGAAACAATAATTTTATGGTGTTCAAATTTGAATTGTCAAAAACATTTATATAAAAAATAAAAAAATAAAACTGTTATAATCTATGAAAATAAATTGACATTTGTATAAAGTACCAAACCAAACCAAGTCCATAACATTTTAATAGGAATATACTTTCAAAATCTAAAATATTTATGCTCTCACTTTTAAATATTATTTTACTATATATTTTAAATATTTAGTTACAATATTCATTAAATTAATTTATTTGCATAAACTATTTAAATTTCTTTTTTAAATATAATTTATTTAGACAATGTTTAACTTATGTATTTTTTTTATATGAAAAATATTGATGTTGCATTTCAAAATTTAGATATTTTTATTTTTTAACACAATTTTTTCCATAATAATAATTTAATTTTAAGAGATATGAATATGATTTTATATGTAAGGCTGACTAAGTGTTTGCTGGAGTGAAAATGCTACTATCTTGAGGAGCGGGGAGCGCAGGGGGGGGTGTTGCTCCCTCCTACAGCCAAGCAGTCACAGAAGGAAGTAAGGACCTGAGAAAGAAGCATTTCAAAAAACCTCTGGAGAAGATTTCAGCAGCACGAAGCAAGGGGACATCTGGAAGAAATAGACATCAGGATCAGGAAGGGAATCAACAACAAACAAGTAAAGAAAAGGAGAATGAAGGCAGTAGTGAAAGACCGACTTCCATAAGGACAACTGGGGTTTGCAAACCCAAGTCAAGCATTATTCCCCAGGTCATATTGAGCGACCCAACGATACAAGCACATAGGGATCATATGGCAGAACATGCAATCATATGCAAGTTCATGGGGTTATGACCGACGGAGAGGGCGTTACACATCTGGATAAGGAGCCATTGGAAGCCAAAGGGAGAAATACATTTACATCTGGGTTCTAAGGGCTTTTTCACAGTAGTGTTCACAAGCCTAGAGGAAAAAGACAGAGTGTTTGAAGGGGGGCCTTATTTCTATGTTGCTACAGGACTCTACATGCGGCCATGGATGATGAACTTTGTCTCGAAACGTGAAACATTCACATCAGTACTTGTTTGGATCAGACTATACTCCCTTCCTCTAAATTATTGGCTACCAGAATCTTTGAAAACCATAGGCAACAAGCTGGGGCATTTTCTAAAGATCTCAGAGGCAACTCTGAAAGGAAAATACACCTCCTTTGCCCGAATATGTGTGGAAATGGATCTATCTAGAGCCCTTCCGGAAGCGATAATTTTAGAAGTATATGATGAAGAATGGGTGCAGACTGTGGACTATGAGAACATACCATTTATGTGCCACAAATGCCATGAACATGGGCATCTATATAGAGACTACCCCACAATCAATATGGAAGGTAACCAGAAAACCACTGTGGAGAGAGATCACGAGGGTTTCACCAAGGTCGGGAGCAAAGGGAAAGGGGGGAAATGTCCACACAAGAAGATAAATGAGGACAGACATACAAGACACAACAGCTTCAAGATCCTGGAGGAAGAAGAAGGGAACAAGGAGACAGTCCAGGACATGGAGAACATAACAAAGGAGCAGGATAAGGTAGCTGACATGGAGGATATCACAATAAACAACTAGCAAAAGGATGATCTACCAAGCTTGATGGAGATTAGTAGGGACCAAGAGATGACTCCAAGTGAAGTGGGAACAAAGGACCATGAGCTACAAGTGATTCTGGATAGGGAAAATCTAGATCTAGAGAAATTTCTAAAACAAGGAAAAAACATAGGAGTGGACTCCCTGCGAAAAGAGGATTATAACAGAGTACAACAGCTCTCTCTATGGAGGTCACAAGCGAAGGGAGCTGGAGTCAAAAGAATTCATGAAATCCAGGAGCCAAGTGGGGTCAAGATGATGGAGAATTCACAGGCACAATCTCCAAAGAACTCAGGTAGGAAAAGAGGAAGAAAAAGACATAATGAGCTGCTAAACGAATGTGGAAAACTATTCATTAACTTAGGTAAGATGAAATATCTTACCAGTTATTCCTTTACTAACCTTTCTTAATGAAGCTCACAACATGGAACATTAGAGGCATAGGGAATAGAAGGAAACAAAGAAATCTTAGTAACAGAATGAAAGAAGAAAAACCAGACATGGTTTCTATTCAGGAGACAAAATGTTCGATGGATAAGATAAGAGATATTCATAATAAGTGGTTAATCAAGTATGAGTATTTAGAGGTTAAGGGCAAATAACTCGGGGAGGGGGGGGGGGATTCTCACCTTGTGGGATCCACAGAAATTTGGGATCTTGGATGCTGAAGCATCCAGGAACTATCTCTCCTTGATATGTCAACCTATAAGGGATAAGGAGATATACATGATTACAAATGTTTATAGATCTCAAAAGCAAGCAGACAAACTCAAGCTTCGCACCTCCCTGGAGGATCTATGCAGGAGATTTCAATATGATAAGATCTCTTTCAGAAGAAAAGGAGGCACTAGACAGCTAGGCAGAGACTCCATGGCCTTCCAAAACTTCATTATGAACATAGGACTAGTGGACACTGAAACAATTAATGGAACTTTCACTTGGAACAACAAAAGGGGAGGGGCTTCTCAAGTTGCTTCCAAACTTGATAGATTTATTATTTCAAAGGACCTCCTTCTCACAGGACCCGCCATGACAGCCTCCATTCTGCCCTTGGGAGAATCGGATCACTGGCATGTACAACTGGAAGCCACCTTTATGGGCACACCGAGAAACCGACCTTTCAGGTTTGAAAATGGCTGGCTCTCACACCCTAAATTCACTAGTAACATTGATAAATGGTGGAGAGAGGAGTTGAATATTCAAGGCACAAAAATGTTCATGCTCCAGCAGAAACTTAAACATATCAAATCCCATCTTAAAGCTTGGAACAAAAAGGAATTTGGAGATATCTTCAAAGCCAAAAGAGAAACTGAGCAGAAGCTCCAGGAGATCAATCAGATCAACATCACAGATGGCTTCATCGAAGAGCGGCAAAAACTAACTGACTCTCTGCAGGAAGAATGGGAGGATCGATGCTTACAAGAGGAAATTTTCTGGAGGTAGAAATCAAGGATACAATGGATTAGAGAGGGAGAAAGAAATACAAAATTCTTCCATAAATCCACTATGGCTCACAGGGCACACAACAGAATCACAAAGATCAAATATTCTCAAGGTATTGAGCTTGTATCTCGCAATGATATGGAATCGGTCCTTGTAGAACACTTTTGCAATATTGCAAAGGAGCCACTGGAGGACAGATCTAGGTTCTTGACCATTTCACTCAGTATATCCCTCAGCTAGTTACCAGAGAGGACAACCACAATCTCAACAGGCCAGTATCGGAAGAGGAGGTCAGTGAAGTGACTAATGAAATGCAGAATGGAAAAGCACTAGGCCCGGATGGATTTAATGTAGACTTCTTCAAAGCCTACTAGGAAATTATCAAAAATGATATCGTCAAGGTTGTGGAAGACTCAAGAAGATCCAAAAAGGTATTGAAAGCTCTGAATGCATCCTTCATAGCTCTTATCCCAAAGCAGGAAAATGCCATGACTCCAGTTGGTTTTCGGCCCATAGCCTTATGTAATGTGGCGTATAAAATTATTTCCAAAGTAATAACCAATCAACTCAAACCCCTTCTACCCTCTCTCGTCTTGGAGGAGCAAACAGGCTATGTGGAGGGAAGACAAATCCTCAACAATATCATCCAAGCTCATGAGGTGGTACACTCTCTCAAAAGCAACAAACAAGCTAGTATGATCATTCAATTGGACCTAGCGAAAGCCTATGACAAACTAAGCTTGTCTTACATAAGAGAAATTCTAAAAGCCTATGGTTTTGACTAGAATCATATAAGATGGGTTATGGCATTAGTTACCACGACCAGTTTTTCCATACTGCTTAATGGAGCTCCATCAACGACCTTCACACCCTCCAGAGGGCTCAAACAGGGAGATCCGCCCTCACCGTTCCTCTTCGTCCTCATGATGGAAGGGCTAGGTAGAGCGATCAAAATGGAAAATGCTGAAGGACGAATTCAGGGTATCAAACTCGTCGCGGATTGAGAGGCAAACACTCACCAACAATTTGTGGATGATACAATGTTGCAGGGCATACGCACAGTCAGGGAAGCTAGAGCTATCAAAAACATCTTAAATGACTTTGCTATGGCAACATGCATAGAGGTAAGCCTCAACAAGTCCAAAGTTTTTTTATTTAACACTAATATTGCTATTCAAAGAAACATTACCAAAATTCTTGGATTTCAAAGGGAACAACTACCTTCCAAATATCTTGGCATTCCTCTTACTGACAAACCTCTAATCAAAAAAGTGTGGGAGCCAATATTAAATAAAATTTAGGACAAGGTCAGAAAATGGACATGCAGGTCATTAAATTTGGCAGGGCGCCTTGTGCTCACACAAGCGGTCTTGTAGGCCATTCCTATTTTCATATTTTCAACTCTTCCTGCTCCTCAAGGTATTAAGCAACAGATAAGAAGCATACAAAGGGACTTTCTGTGGGGCAAAGGGGAAGAGAAAAAGAAGTGGGCTTTAGTAGCCTGGGACAAGCTCTGTAAGCCCAAGAGCTATGGTGGCTTGGGGCTTCATGATCCCGAGACCCTCAATAGAGTTTCGGGAGCTAAGCTTTGGTGGAGATGGATTAAAGAACTAAATGCCTCCTAGGCTAAGATTTGGAAACAAAAGTATGCCAAGTATTGGCAGGAGAAGGATCACATTAGAATGTCAGGGCAAATCAGGGGCTCCCATATTTGGAACCTTTCCTAGGATAATAAAAGTATTGTTCAGCAACATTGTTTTTGGGAAATTCGAGCAGGGGACCTTGTTTGATTTTGGGAGCACAACTGGAAACAGGGACCCAACCTTTATAAGGATGAACTTGCAGCTCTCAAAAGTGACACATATAACAAAGTTATGGTTTTGGTAAAAGACTTCTAGGACCAGGGAAGGAATAATGGAAAATGGAGGAAGTGGAAGGATCTAGGATACAGTGATGAAAACCCGCTGAAGACCAAGGCAGAAGCTCTCACCTAGGATCTAGAGCATAGAAGGATTCTGGTTTCTTCCTCACCGGACCAATTAAGATGGGGAAAGAACATTGAAGGTAACTTTAACCTCAAAGAGGCTAAACAGGAAGTCACAATATTTAACTTTGTGAATCCTGATCAAGTATGGAAGAAACTTTGGCAAAGTCCACATTGGATGAAAATAAAGTTATTCATTTGGCTAGTGCATCAAAGGAAGATCTTAACTTCGGAGAATCTCCTTAAGAAAGGCTTCATTGGTCCTTCCCAATGTTACCTATGTGGTGCTCATGAGGAGACGATTGAACACCTTCTCAACCTTTGTCCTTTCACTTCAAAGGTGTGGGACTAGGTGGCCTCCATTTTTAGACAAACTGATAGGGATAGTCTCAACATATCCAACACTCTGAAAATTTGGAGGAAAAACTTCTCAGGGAATGAGATTGTTAATAAAGCCTGGATTCTGGTTCCAAGCTTTGTCATTTGGAATGTTTGGAAAGAGCGCAATAGTCAGATATTCAAAAACAAAACAAGCATGCCCCAACACATAATTTATCAAATTCTAAGGTAGCCCAAAGACACAGTAAGAATCTTGTTGAGGACCCTTCCTAAAGATCCTCCTTTGCCCCAAGAGGAGAGAATTATACTTGGGTCTCAAGTCTATCAATCCTCTGGGAATAATAAAGGAAGTGAGCCTAATAAATAAAGGCGTTAACATTTGGAAGCCCCCTCCTTATGGTTTCTTAAAGATTAATATTGATGGAGCAGCTAAGGGAAACCCAAGATTAGCAAGCTTTAGGGGTGCCATAAGAGATGATCAGGGACAAATACAGAAAATCTTCCATGGCCACTTGGGGAAGGCCACTAATAACATGGCTGAGCTCATGGCATTAGACCAATGCTTGGAAATCCTAGTGGATTCAAGTTCACACAATGTTATAATTGAAGCGGATTCGGAATTAATTATTATAGCGGCTAAGAAAATTTGCCATGGAACCTCTCCAGATAAAGTGTCGAAGCACTGCAAGCTTTTGCAGGTTTTTCACCGCATCTACTCTCACCTACGAACCCTTAAAATTGTCAGATTTGTTCATGTGAAAAGGAAAGCTAATATGTTAGCGGATCGATTGGTGAATGAAGGAGTCACCAATAGGGACAGGGATTCTAGGTATGCTTGGGATTCATTACCTCCGGGCAAATTGTGGGAGGACTGTCTCTGTCAGGCAACCCAGGATATGGAATTATGGACTAACAGGATGAATCAAAGGGACTCAGAAGACCGGTGGGAGGATGGAGAACCCAATACAGTCTAACTCGCCTTGGTTCGACTATTTTCCAAATTCTGGAATTCTTTTGATTGAATGATGAAAGGATTGACTTAGACAGCACCACAGGATGAGGTGTCCATTTTCATATTGCTTAGGTGGTGTTTGACAGAGAATCTAGGTGGACTAGATTGGCTCAAGAACTGCCCGCTGGACGGAATTAAAGGACATCACGTGGCGATAGGACGTGTTTGTTCTATCCACGAAACAACTATTTCAAAACCACAAGTGGTATATCGGGCGTGGTCCGAATGGTTTCTGGTTTTTTTTAGATTGGCTCCAATTCCACTCCTTGTGTGACACATTGCGGAGCGAGGTGAGATAAAACCGCCCTCATCGGGCGGTTAACTCTCACGCTTCTCATCCTCCCGATATTCACGAAGACCGTTGGATCTTATTCAATTGATCTTAGAGTGTTATGCTTTTAATTTTCGTCGAGTCCGTTTGATAGTTTTAAGTGTGGCTTGTGGTGGGACCTCTTATGGACCTACGGCGGGTCATTTGTGGCCTTTTGTGGCCTCCAGTTCGATGGACTCGTCCTCCAAGGAATTCTAGGTTCATTTGATGCACGACAGCACTACCAGATGGCCTTGTGCCTTAATTGTTTGGCGGTTCTTCCCGGTTTTCTTGTTTAGGTTTCTCTTGGTTTTGGGTGAATGGCTTGGTTCTGCCTGCCCTGCTGACTGTTGAACTCTCACAGAGTGGGTGCGGCTTCATGTAAATTATGTATATTTGGCTAGCGTAATACAAGGTCCTACTCTTACTTGATTTAAAAAAAAAAATATTATATGTAAGGCTATTTTAAATTGGGGTTTATGATATATACATGGTTTAAGAGAGGTTTTTAAATGTTTTTAACTCTAAACATTTAAATTAATCTAAAATAAGTATCAATCACTTTTTACATAAAAAGCATTTATTAAGCAAGAACTCTACTTATTACACTTGTTAAAATTGGAAAATGAGATGGATATTTAAGTAGAGTGTTATTATGATATAATTAATTGAACTAATTAATAGTTTATCTTTAATCATTTTATTTAAGTATACAATTTAGAAAAACTACACTTATAGATTGGTTGAGAGATATCTACTCATAATTGAATAACGAAATGGAAGGATATTTAGATAGGACTATGATATTATTAAAAAACATTTTAAATGAAAGTCCATTCCGATAACAAATATAAATCAGTAAAATTTAAAGAAAAATGTATTTCATTAAATAATAAATCGACAAAAAATTGTAGATAAATAAATAAATAACATTATCATCTAAAAATGTTAATAATGTTGATATATTAGTAAATATTTAATATTTGAAAGTGCTAAATATTTATTATGAGATATTTATAAATTATGTTTGTTGTGATTTTATTTTATTCTTAATGTCCGGATATAAAGTATAAATTCTATTTTATTTTTTAAAAATTACTATTAAAAAATAGATATTAAATAACATTATTATTTGAAATTATTACAAAATATATTAATATGTAACAATTACTTGATATTTAAGGTATAAAAATATGTAATAGTTATTTTAAATATTATGAAATTTTTACAAATTAAAGATGTATATATATGATCTCTCCCCATTCATGAGATATCTCGTGCTTCATGGAAGCTTCCTTATATTTAGGTTTCCTCGTGTACACATTAATCTCCCTCCTGGAAGGTTTCATCAAGCTTTAGTTTGATGGAGCCTCCAAAGGCAATATGTGTTTAGCTTGATATGGAGGTATTATAAGGGATTGAAGGCGTAATGTACTATGGATCTATGTGGCAGACTATGGTATAGAAAGAAATAATGAAGAATTTCTAGCTCTTGAAAGGGGTCTCAAGTTGGAAATAATGACGAGTTTTTCCAAGCTTCTTATACACAAGCACTCTTAATTAGTTATTACAAAATTCCAAAAATTAATTCAAGGAGCCCCTGTCGAAAAACTATCCAAGAGTTGGAGATTGATTTATATGATTTCTCGAATTCAACAACTATTGTTATCCATCAATTATGTTATCTTGTATCATACAAGGAGGACAAGTAACCAAGCTGCAGAATTTTCGGCTAATATGGGTTTTCTTCAAAGAGGAATATCTTTGGCAATAGGTTGGCCTTGATCCAAATCTCTTAAGCTACCAGAATTAACCAATATCTCTTACTTCTGTGATGTTAGAAGAATTTCATATGAAAGAGTATGAAAAGCCACATGTGCATACTGTAAAGAAGAGGAAACATAAAGATGACCATCAATTCGAGAACACAAACACATTGATAACGAAGTTCACCCAGGGTAGGTTGCGTCTTTAGGCCCGGTGTCAATAGTGGGGAGACCACTTTATTGAATGTTGCAAGATGATGATGAGTACATAGTGCATGCTTTATCATTACAAACATAAATTCCCTCAACCATAGTGACATGTCTCTCCACAAGATGTTCTCCCTATAGGAACTTACACTCAAATGGTCCCTCCTTCAACATGACAAGCTAATAAATTCTCATATCACGTGGCATACAAGTATCCCTCAACATAATGGTAACAAGGATCTCGACAATAAAAACATCACCTCAGCAAATCAGAAGAAAGACATGACATCACTATCTCATTTACCTCCACTTTCGAAGATGGCCTAAAAATGCATAGCTCTGCTGATGAAATGGAATGCATCGTTAAATTCGTGGCACAAAATATTGTAAAAGGACTATAAACTTGGCCCCTTTTTTACACTATCAAAATATGGACCCACGGGAATCTCGAAGATTCCCCCAAAGGTTCCTTCCTAGAGATGGTTGAAAAATCTACTACCCAAATGAAAAATATGAGCACACCATTGCACTCCTTGTGAAATTCTGTGAAAAATGACTATAAAGTCAGCATCATTATGCCTCTGTAAAAATTCATCTTGCAAGGGAATCTTTTAGATTCCACAAGATTCTATAAAGATTCCTCGCTACTGGCTGCCTGAATTTTTGCTGCTCAGACAGGGAAACGAACCACACCATCACATTTCCTGCAAAATTCTGGTTCGTTTGAGTATAAACTTGGCATGGTTCTATCACTGTGAAAAATCACCCTCTAGGGAATCTTTTAGATTCCTCTAAGATTCTACATGGAATATTCTAGAAAAGTTTCTCTATCTCGAAATTCGTGCCCCGCCTGGGTTGGGTTCCATGTTGTTCCCCCCCTATCAGTCGAATGGAAAAGGTTTAAATAAAAATTGTAGGGCAGATTTAACAAAGTACTCGCTTGTGGGCCAATGGAATTTGTCTTGGTTATTACGAGACCCGCCCAACATCAAACCCTGCGGGCTCCTGAATTGGTGCGTTGATTGTTTTTATGGTGGCAGTTTTGGTCATCGATTGAATGGGTGGTGTTCACATATGGCATGAAGGTTACCGTTTATTAACATGGTACGATTTTTTAAGTGGGGCCGCTCGTTTGGTGGGTCGACCAAATGACCAAGTAAGTTCAATCCCCGTCGACCCTAGCATATGTTAAGTGAATAGGCTCTGACCATTGGGGGGTTGCCAGGGTTGATGGCTCGCCACCCCAAAATAATATATTTAATATATATGTGGTGGTTGGGGCCCAACTAGCCCATCCAATTTTTATTTTTATTTTTTATATATAATAAGACATTGGTTAAACAATTTCCGCCGAAATTTTAGGGTCACCTGGAAAAATTAATGAGGCAACAAATTCATCTATTTCGGCGGTCGGATTTCATGTGTCAGTGCTTTTCCAAATTGCTGCCTCGTTAGTCACTCCCACTTGGCCTAGTTTGACCAGCACTTTGACCGTGAATATATTGAGCATACGAACTCGAATTTGAGTGTCGTTCGCACCGTTGGAATCAGGATGATGAGCACTACGATTATGCTCTATTTTCACTTCAATACGAGGACTTTGATTTTTGAGCTATTTTGAGCCACTTCTGAATTCTGAGCGTTCCTAAACCCACTTGGATCATTCATCCCCACTGAGGAGCTTGTTAGAAAATTATATATTACAGAGCAATGGAACACATAAAATATATTGCAGAAATATAAACATAAAAAACACATAAAACAAGAGAGACACAGATAGACGTGGTTCACCCAATTTGGACTACGTCCACAAAGAAACAATCAGTCCTTCCTTTTACATTATCTGGCAAAATAAAGAGATACAACCTACAAAAAATCTGTTATAATTCCCTCTTCGCTCTCACATAATCTCCTCTCTCTTTGTTGCTCAGAATATAGATCTACGTAGACGCAATACAATTCCCTCATATATAGTGAGGGGTTGTCTTCTAAGGCAAAAAAAACCCTAAATTAAACATAACTTCTACCGTCAAATCTCTGCTTAATAAACAGACCAGATTGACTACGACATTACAACATTTTACAAGGCAATTTTACATCTATTTTTAGCTTCGTGGGTGCTGCCCCCGATCCCCCGCCAGGGGGGTGCTCCAAATAATTGTTGTCACCCACCCCTGGACCCCCCTGGCAGCGTACATTTTACGGGTGGCGTTGCCACCACATTACGGACTTGGGTCCAATGCGACGATACCTTTGAATAAAGAAGATAATTAGGCTCCACACCCAACATAGCTTTTGGTCCTCCAAAAGCATGAACATAATATGCAATTGTTTATTTACATTTTATGCACCACAAGTGTGTTTACAGGTCACACTTCCTTCTCCTTCACCCTTGTTCTTTAGAGCCATAAGTGATGAGTCGACACTTGCATCCTCTGCAAATTTGTAGTACAATCTTTGCAAACTACATGTTTAATTACATGACCAATCATGACCCAAGCATCCCCATACTTTCCAAGAGTTTATAAGACACATTCTTTGGTCAAATTTACATCAGAATAGAAACCAATACCCCATCTATCAATAAAAGGCCAAAAAACATCATCATTGTTTTAACAAGCGATGAAAAAGACATCATCAATTTTACATTTATATCACAACACATGATTTACAAAATGCGGCCATGACAAGCTACCATATCTAGTAAAACCATCTCTCACTCATCAAAGTGAATGGGTCATCATCTTGGATTTGATTCGCTTGCTGTACAAATTTTCCGATTGTTTCCTACATGGGTGATTTGTCCTTGAGCTACTGCTTTGGATGGAGCCTCCAGCATGTGGTTCTTTGATGTCCACCTCTATTGCAATGATTGCAAAAAATCTTCTTCCTCCGGAACTGCTTTCCCTTCTTCTTTCATTGTTGTGGAAAATGTTTTTCATGTCTCATCCTTTTTCCTGTTGTCATTCTCTTGCGGCGCTCGGAAACCACATGGTTATGCAAACCACAAAAAACTACATAGTTTCCTATGCCATGATTTATGTTCATCATTAAAATGCTTGTAATCAAAATGAACTTTAGAATACTGAGACTGTTTATACCTCTCTTGTTTGTCTCTGGTGCAATCCTGATGATGAGAGACTTCCTTAGATCTTCCTCTGCAATGTGAATTTTCATGGGAGGATTGTGATGTGTTGCAATCATCCTCTTTCTTCGATGGCTTTGAAAATTCCTTGGAAACTTCTGATACCTTTGCACTCTCTCCTTTAGTGTATCCCAAACATGCAAATCGAGGCCTTTGTACAACCTCCAATGATTGAGTCATTCTTTGGTCATTAACACCAAGTCCTCCTCCTTTATACCCCATCCTTGTAAGGTGTCTCATGCCAGTTGCTGAAATGGGTACCTCCATGTTTCTAACAAAAATAATGTCATGTGAAAATGAAATTGAAGAATTATCAACATTGTTTACCTCAGTTGTCGATTCTGAAATAGGTGATGATGGCTTTTCTAAGCCTTCGTTGCACTTCAACTCTTCCAAGGCCTTTTTCGTGACTTGTAGTTGAAGCTGCAATCTCTATTTATCCTCTTTCTCTCCTCTTAGAAGTCTCCTCAATTCAACATTCTTTGTTTGAAGACTTTGATCGATCTCCTCATCTGAATGATGAGAAGACGATGAAGAAGGTGAGGAATCACTGGAAGATGGAGATGGAGTATCGTCATCTGCTCTTTCTTTCTTCCGTTCCTCTCTTGCCATATTCTCCTCATAATCCACATACATTATTTCCACCATGTGTGCCATCTTGAGGAGGTCCTCATAGAGATATTTGTTTTTCTCCATTTCCCTTATTGTTGCATGTTCAATCATTCACACTTGCAATTCACATCAGTGATAAGATCGCTCTGATACCAAACTTGATCCGGATCTCTTCAGCTACAAAAATTAACAAAGATATTTTAATTTTGTGATGTTATCATAATGTTATGAAACCAGCTCACAAAAAGATAGAAAAGATAGAAATCACATTGTTGAGGAGAAGGCATTGGGTGTTTTTCGGGTGTAAAAATCGAGTCGAAATGCGTATGGAATAAAGACAAATGTACAAGCCAAGGATTGATGAAAGGATAAGTATTAGCATTTTATTTCAGTTTTATTATGCATGTGATTTATGACTATGTTATATGATGATTATATCTAATATATGATTTTGGTTGATTTATGATTTTGATCTATGATGGTTGTATTTGAGATAACCTGATGTGATATCTTTATATATGTTGATTTGGTCAAATATGCTAGTTTGACTTGTTGTGATAGGAAGCAAACAAGATTGTAAATGTACCTTATTGACGAGATACCAATGAGGTATGACGTGAATTTATTTCAATTTCTTTTAAATCTAATGGAAGTTATGTGCTTGGTAAAGGAATGCATGAAATGCTCGATTGGGTGGTTGAAATCGACTGCAAGAATTAGCAGCGGCAGCAAAGGAATTGAAACATGCAACAATATGTTGGTAAAGCACTTCAGGAGTAGGGCCATTGTGGAACACTGGTACCCAATAGTGCCCATTGATTTCCATGAGCATGTCATGATCAGTATGGTAGTTTTGAGGTAGGTATATGCCTTGGTATTTGAATATTTTGATGCGAGGAAGCCTTGCCAAGGGATGGACTTCCCAGGATGGGGGTGTCAGTGGAACTTAGAAGGTGAGTGACTGCACGGAAGGGGTGACCAGATTCCCAGGGACTGTGTAGCAGAGAAGGGAAGGTCATAGATGGATTTGTTTTGGTCACTAGCATTGTCATATGGAATCAAATGCACATTGGGAGTGTTCCCTAGAACAATGAGTTGATAACTGTTCTCTGAGAGGACAAGTGGCGCAGGATTATAGCGTTGGAAATTGAATGCAGATTTGAACTTGAAGTGGATTATGGACTTCCTGGGAAGGAGGTGAATCCTGTTATTACTTTGAGGGTGGAGGTGTGAGCCTCTTGATTCCCTTATTGATTGATACGAGCATCATATCCTTTATTTTTTGGTTAAGCAAATGTATATATCATTGTAAATACCGTAATGCGCTATGTTATAAAGCTCCAATATGTGGTATGGTTTTTATCTGGTCATGTTGTCATGAGGTTTTTATTTTTAGCACGCCTTTCATTGTAAATACTGCAACGAGCTGTGTTATAAAGCTCCATGGACATTATGTTTGGTTTCAGTAGTCTTGTTAATTATAGGAGTCATTGAACACCAAGGACGGTGTTCCCCCAAGGGGGAGGGTTCTGTAACAGCCCTGGTGAAAATTCCATGTAAAGATATATAAACACCATGGATGGTGGGCAGGACATCTTAGGGGGTGTTCATTTGGTTGTTTCTGGCTAAGGAAATTGGCAAAGGCAATGGCTAAGGCATTAAAGAGGCAAAAAGGTATTTTGGCACATTTATTTATGAAAATAATGGAAATATGAGAAAAGGAAGGTGAAAGGTCACATTTTGCATGTGAGGAGGAAATTGAAGGAAAATAATGGAAAATGAAGAAAATAGAGGCCTCATTAATAAAAAGGCTTATGAGGATCAATTGGCAAGCTTCTTCCTTTCAGTGTGAAGCTTTTGTCAGTTCAATTTTGGAGCTCTCTCATTATTCTCTCTCTCTCTCATACTCTTGGTTACTTAGAGTTTTCTTGGAGCACTCTTGGAGGGTGTGGCATACTTGGATTCTTGGAGAAAGAAGGCAAAGAAGAGTAGGAAAGCAAAAGAAGGCATCGGCATCAGTAGCTACATCATATTTTCTTGCAAGTATTGAGTTGCATGTATGATTTCTTCACTAGTTTTGGCATGCATGTCACATGCATGTGGCTTCTTGGTTATGATTTGTCATTGGCATGGAGGATGGGCGGGATTGATAGTAGATTGCCTAGCCTTGCCATTTACTGGATAGCCATGGTGATTGTGGGTTTACTTTCATTGCTTTGTTTTGGTTGGTTCTCATTTTTCCATAGCTTGGGTTGAGTTACTAGTCCTGGAAGCCTTGGTTGAACAAATGCTCTAGAAGCCCTATAACAGCTTGGGTTGAGTTACTAGTCTTGGAAGCCCTGGCTGGACAAACGCTCTAGAAGTCCTTGGTGGGTTGAGTTACTAGTCCTGGAAGCCTTGGTTGGAAAAACGCTCTGGAAACCCTTGGTGGGTTGAGTTACTAGTCCTCGAAGCCTTGGTTGGACAAACGTTGTGGAAGCCCTATATAAGTTGTGGATTGAGTTACTAGTTCTGGAAACCTTGGTTGGACAAATGCTCTGGAAGCCATGGAAGGCTTGGATGGAGACCAATCTGATGATGGTTTTTGGTGATGTCTAATCGTGCAGTGGAATCACTATTTGATGGGTTGAGGTGGGTGGCCTCTGGAAGCCCTAGATGATTTTTGATTGACATGTTTTATGAGATCCCGCGTTCATGCTTGGAATATGGCACGGGGGTGATTGGCTGAAGAGAGACTTGGCTCAACCAATCTATGGTCGGGTGGAACATGGTAGTCCCATCTCCGGTTGGTTCATTGAATTTATTAATAACAAAAAATCGTTCCCTTGATTTTCATGTGCAAATGTACTGATGTATATATGGATTTTGATGGCTGATATGTTTATTGTATTTCTGTTTCTATTATGTTTTTTTTATATGCACATTTAACCCAGAGGTTGTTGCAACAATTTAATAAATTCTCACATGACGTGGCATACAAGTATCCCTCAAGGTAATGGTAACAAGGATCTAAACGATAAAAACATCATCTCAGCAAATCAAAAGAAAGACATGACATCACTACATCATTTACCTCCACTTTCAGAGATGGCCTAAAAATGCATAGCTTTGTTGATGAAATGGACTACATTTTTGAATTTGTGGTGTGAAATCGTGTCAAACGACTATAAACTTGGCCCCTTTTTGACACCGTCAAAATATTGACCCACAAGAATCTCGAAGACTCCCCCAAAGATTCCTTCCTGGAGATAGCTGAAAAATCAACTGCCCGAATGAAAAACAACCTCTAAGGGAATCTTTTAAATTCCACAAGATTCTGCAAGATTCCTTTGATGCTAGCTGCCTGAGTTTATGCTACTCAGATGGGGAAAAAGACCACACCATCACGTTCCATATGAAATTCTAGTTTGTTTGAGTATAATAAGGCATGATTCTATCACTGTGAAAAATCACCCTCTAGGGAATCTTTTAGATTCCTCCAAGATTTTGCATGGAATATTCTAGAAAAGATTCATTGCCTCGAAATTCATGCCCCCCCTAAGATGGGTTCTGCCCTGGCCCTCCCCCCCTCGTCGATCAAATGGAAAAGGTTCAAATAAAAATTATTAGGTAGATTTAACAAAGTACTGGCTCGTGGGCCAATGGAAATCGTCTCGACTGTTACGAGACCCACCCAAGGTCAAACCGTGGTCAAACCCCGTAGGCTCCTAAATTGGCGCGTTGCATTCTTTTTATGGTGGCAGTTTTGGTAACCGTTTGAACGAGCGATGTTCACATATGGCATGGTAGTTAGCGTTTATTAATATGGCACATTTTTTTATGTGGGCCCCCCTATTTGGCGGGCTAGACAAATAGTCGGGTGGGTTCGATCCCCACTGGCGCTGACATATGTTATGTTAATAGGCTCTCGCCATTGGGGGGTTGGAGGGGTTGGTTGAATGCCACACCAAAATAATATATTTAATATATATGTGACAGTTGGGGCCCAGTTGGCCTGGTTTGATCGCCAGCCAACTGGCCCATTCATTTTATTTTTATTTTTTTATATATAATAAGACATTGGTTAAAATTTTTCCATCGAAATTTAGGATCACCAACAAAATTAATGAGGTGACAAATTCACGCATATCGGCAGCCATAAACTATGTGTCGGTACTTTGCCAAATTGTTGCCTCGTTAGTGACTGCGACTTGGCCTAGTTTGACCAGAAATTTGACTATGAATGTCTTGAGCATACAAACCCAGATTTGAGTGTCGTTCACACCATTAGAATCAGGATGATGACCACTACAATCTAGTCTTGGTTTTACTTCAATTTGAGGACTTTAATTTTTGAGCTATTTTGAACCACTTCTAAATTTTGAGCGTTCTTGGAGCCACTTAGATCAGGCCTCTAAAATCACACGAATTCTCATTTGGAAGATGAAAAATCTAATTCTCATGAAACAATGGATTTTAATGGTCTTGTCTCCCCGATAGGGGTGCAGTTTGAGGAAAATGGTGGTATGGAGGAGTGTGCCCACCACGCTGGGGATGTGATGACAATAAATAGAGGGCGTGTCATGGCCACCCTATGCATGCAAGAGAATGTGAACTCTTAGCTCTAGCTAATTATGGGGAGGGTAATTTGTAGGAGACAAGGAGGGTGGCAAGCTCGCCTCTAGTGCACTTTGATAGGGAAAAATCTAGTCACCTGTGGATATGAGGTTTGGGCTATCTAGTGAGCATTTTTAGGGATAGAAGGGGGGAAATGTTCCAACTATTTTTAGAGATAATATTTCTTGGATCCTACAAGATAATTACATGTTGGAAAGAGGGTTAAAGTGAATTCAAACATCAAGTGGGTGAACGAATTCTCAGTGTTGGATCCTAGTGGCTTGATACTCAGGGAGATTACATGTGAGGTTGATTATCTACATGTTGTCGCTTGTTACTGTCTGATTGATATTACTGTTACAAAATTTCTGAGGCAAATTGAGTTCACCTGATCTCATTATGAAGTGGTTATTCTATTCCATGTAATTCTAAAGCTCCTTTGCACTTGCCATTTCTTTACTAGTAATATATTCTGTTGGTGTTATTTGCACCCAAAGTCAACAACTGGCTCTAGTTTTTGGTCTTATTTTCCTTCTTAATAATGGTCACAATTATGTTTATACAGTGGCAATCAGTTTATCACTATTCATTTGGTACCGGTGACAACTCTAGGCACCTGTATAAGGCTCTGGATTCTTGCTTGGGGACGGTTTTTGTTTTGGTTAATTAGAGGTAGATTAGGGTTCAATTATCTATGTCATAGAAATTCCTTGGAAATTTTAGCTAGATTTTGTAAGTATCAATCATTTTGGTTTGGTTGTTATTGGTTTCTCACTACCAAGAACATGTCCATGATCCTTTGGGCTTTATTACTCCAGGTCTATTCTTGTTTTTTCTTTATGCCTATAAATTGTCTACAATTCCCTCTGTTTGGTTAGCTTTGCATTGTTACTTGGTGGAGATTCATGTAGTGTCAAAAAATGCACAATAGGCATGGGGGTGGGGGGGGCATCGAGGGCCACATGGTTGCAGTTGAGCCCAACAATGGGCCTACAAGGCTATTGAATCTTTTCACTCAATCATCCCCCTAGAAACCAGGAATGAAATTCATCATCTAGAAACCTTTATAGATGGAGATAGGAAAGCCTTCTCAAACTTGTAGATTATGGAGGATATGTTAATTTCTCTAAGGGCTATATTTTTCTTTGTTTTTTATAATTACATAAACCAAATTTTCATCGCTTATATTACATTCACCCCGTAACATCATAATGTTATTAGCAATTATGTAGAAAGAACAATATCATCAACAATGCAACAGAAAAATAAAAAGGAACATCAGAAGAAAAACATGAACAAATAGAGACACCAGGATTTGGTTGGAGACCAAGGCAAAGCCCCACTAGGGGGAAGACAAGAAATTCAATTCTTCTTCTTCTATTAGATTGTCATTGAAAGTTCAACAGAGAGGTACAAGGTTCAAATATCATCCAACTTCTAAGAGCATATACATGATTTGTTCACAACTTTGTTTGTCAACAATTATTATTGTATGCTGCTACACAATAATGTCATCGGTAGCCTACTATATTGTCACATAAATCTACCACTTCTTTGCTATACACATATCAATGATGCCTAACATACAAATTTTATGAATCGTTCAACCCTACTCCTACAGAACCAATCATAATGCCAAGACCGACCATACTGTCAAAGTGTGCTGCATATATATATCTATATCTTATATATATTTATATATATATATATATATATATATAATTTCCAAGACGGTGTGATTATTCATACCAATATTGTCTCATCTCTTCATATATCTTGGAGATGCCACATAAGGTCATATCTATGACATATAGTCCTATGTACCATACCATACATAATTCGTCATACATAAGGTGATGCCAATACATAATTGGATTGTAAAGTAGCAATATACTATAAAGGAGAAATACCATAACTAACACAACATTGGAGAAAGACTATACAACTTTAGTGATTCATACATCGCAGAGCATGTAGAGACCATAGATCATTGTAGAACTGCTACAATATGTCAAGAGTAGTGGGACCCTATCCATACCACTAAGCCATTTAGAACATGTCCATAATATTGAACCATCTAAAACCCTATTCATAATACACTATGTAATGTGCATACATTGTAGTGCCTATAATGATTCAAATATGTATAAATCAATCACTGTGTAATGCGCGTACTTCGAACGTGTCTAGCGTGGCCTAGTCACCATGATGTCACTGCAATATTAATCTTGTTACATCCATTAATGAAATCATGTGAATGAATGCAAAGCCCATATAAAACAACACAATGATGCATAGAGAATGATTACAGTGAGAGCAAGAGTCATAGAAAAAATGTCCACAAGCTGCAAAGATAGATATTAGGAGTGCCAAGTGAGAAACATAAAAAAAATGGACGAGTCACATGCTCGAGCTGAATCATATGCCATGTGAGAAAGCGAGAGCATTATACCAAGAGCAAGAGCATTAGGGATGCAATAGTTGTGTGAGATTGATTACATTGAGTGAGATCTTATGACATAAAGAGTTGCAATCCAAACAATATCACCCGAAGAGCAGGAGAAAATTGAGCCTTAGAACAAAACAACGAGCCTTAGGAAGATGTTTGTTATCAAATCTCGTTTTGGAGACCAACTCAATAGCATATTTATAGTTGTTTGATATTTATGAAGGCTCACGTCCCTTGGGTGAGTCGACCTTGAAACTGGCCTTCAATTTTAGATTTGAATTTCAAATATGAATGATTTCCCTTCAATGATTCGGGCCAACTTGGAGATCACAAATAGATTCATTTCAATACTATTTCGAAGACATGTGAGGACTAGGGAATTTCTCCCTGTCTACCAAAAATTAACACTCCCTCTCAGCTAGGGAGGAATTTCCATCAACATTATGTGACTCATATAGGATGTCTCATCACAGAAACATCATGATGTAGCTCGAATGAATATATCTCAATTATAAGAAGATGTTGACAATGATGGACCCTCCAACATTATGGGGATCTCCCCTATATTAAGTCCCAATCATACCTCACATCGTTTGGTTTAGGAGTCCCATCCGGTATAAAGGCCCAATTGCCAAATCCTTAAACATTTGCTTTGGCTCTAGTTGTCATCACAAGAGAGTGATGCAATGGTTTCTTTGAAAACCAAGGGGAGTGTTCCTGGTGAGTGTGCAGTGCAACTGTGTCAAGATTCTTCTATTGCAAAGTGCGAGAGAAAAGTGAGCCTCTAAATGAAAGGTAATATTGCCACCCAGGAAGAGACACACATGAACTAGAAGGACCCGTCTAACATCCAATAGAATAGTCCATAGCGGGTGCGACAGTCGTTACAACCAACAAACAAGGAAAGATTTGTCTAGTATCCCGTGGAATAGTCCACAAGGATGGGACAGTGATAACAACCATTACAACACATTCTCAATAAGATAAGCACTAAAATAACCGAAGTAGTTCAACTATCTTAGTACATGTGAAAGCAAACATGAAATACAAATGTCCACATAATAGTCTTACAAAAATTCATAATCCATGCATGAAGAATGTGTTGGTCTTAAAAGGATGTTGTTATTAAGCAAAATTTCCAAGACACATGTTTACAATGTACATCACTAGTCCCAGTAGTGGGACATTGGAGCCACTCCTTGCTCCTCAAAGAACTAGTTGATCTCTCAAATGCCTTATGGGAGGATCCAAGGTGAAAATTCCTTTGCTCATACATGAAAGAGTATATATAACAAAGAGGTGATGCTTCCCCCTTGTGACTCTTTGACTACCCTCATGAATGTTCAACTTCCTATGACTTTTCAACTTACATGACTATTCATATTCATGTGTGTCCTTTGGAATTCCACTTTACAATACATTTGATTACAATATACATGGTCCACACTAGTGATGTGGCATATGAAAACTCATGACACAACTTGACGTGACACTACTGACATGGATTGGCTTGATGATGTGGAAATGTCAAGTCATTGTTGTCGCTGAGTGCTAGATGTCTTTTTGGATATGCTTTCTCTTCTCCTCTGCATATCTTGGTGATGTGGGGTCTTCAATGATCTTAAGTCTTGGACGGTAGTTGCAAACTTGTGTCCCTTTTTTTCTTCCCGATAGATCCACTTGTAAGTTCAACTGCAAGAGAGTCTTAAGTCATGCTTCCCTTGTCCTTATCCTTCTTCATCATCTCACCATGACTTTTCCTGCAATTCACTCATCAAGGGATGACATCAATATGAAAACTCCCTAGTCTATGATATTATCCATGAAATGAGCCTGGGACAAGTGACAGACTGGGAGAAAGGGCCTAGTGACTGCGCATTGCATAGTTCCAGCAGACATGGAGAGAGCTTGATCACTGAGACTGTCCAAAGCACAAGTAAGGCTTAACAGAGGAAGTTTTCTGCATAGTAATCATTGACGAGAAAAATTGCACAGTGCCCAATGAGGGACATAATTGTGCAGTTCAAGCAGGTAGTGGATGTTGCGGGATTGAGCCCTAGGAGGATAGACTGCATAGTTTTAAGAGGGAAGGGGGGTTGTGCAGTAGAGAGGCCTAAAGGGAAGATCTGTGTAGTTTCTGAAGGCAATGATTTTCAACTGAGGGAAGGGCACTAGAGGAAGCATCTGTGCAGTTTTGGAGGCCAAGGGAGGTTGGGATCTCTGTGAATTACACAATTCCATCAGGCAAGGGAAAAGCTTGAGGGTTGAAGGTACAAAGTGCGTAGTTCAAGGAAAACTGGGAGGCACAACTGCACGATTATGGAGGTCAAGGGAAGTTGTTCGACTCTGGAATTGTGCAAAACAACAACCTTGAAGGAT
This sequence comes from Pinus taeda, assembly GCA_000404065.3. NCBI lineage: Eukaryota > Viridiplantae > Streptophyta > Pinopsida > Pinales > Pinaceae > Pinus > Pinus taeda. The sequence goes on along the minus strand of APFE030558827.1, from coordinate 18,310 downwards.
AGTGATTGTGCACTGCACAGTTCCAGGCACCAGGGTCACATCCAAGAGGGCTGAGACTGCCCAGTGTGTAGCTCAGTCAGGGCTCGGTGAAGCTAAGATATTTCTGTGTTTTAATTGAAATTATAACAAGCAAAGCAAAGAACACAAGGGATCTAAAAACAAGATCCAACCTTATTTATATTATTAACTGAAGAATATAATACATGCCCATACATAATTCTGAAGCCCCTGCAATGGTATGCACAACTGCTTATTAAATGAGAAATCAAGACACTGAAGCATAATCATGGACCTTGGATGGATCCATCAGACAAATAGAACCTACAGGGTTTTTGTTCTTGGGATCAAACAGGAACTAGCCACGCCAAGTTCTCAAGAAAAACACAATAAGATACATAAAATCAAGATGATCCAAAGGCGTAGCTTCTATCCCCTATTATAGACTAGATGGATTCACTAGAAATCTTATTTTATTATTTTCCCTCGAAAAATGAAGGAAAATACCATGGGCAGATCCAAAAAATACGCAAATCCTATGGGAAAATATCATGGGTAAATTCCATCCATTTTTACCATATAGAGAAAAGAGAATATTATATTATATATATTATATATTTCATAAATATTATTATTGGCTGACTAATAAACATATAAACATTGAAGAAATATTGTTATATATAAATTATAAAATACTAATAATTTATAATTATAACTATCATACTTTTCAGAATCTTCATATTTAAATTTATTTAAATTGTATTTTTGAGAATCTTTATAATGATGTAGCGTTGGTGAGGTTACATTATGGTCATGTCCAAGAATAATACTAGAATAGGACAAGGAATTGAACTGGTGACTTAGCATCTAGGATGTGTCTTAGCAACTCACCCGACCTTGTCTTAACAACTCATTGATAAGGTAGAATTCATATTTAAATTCATTAATAAACATATAAAAACTTTATTTTATATTTACTTACCATGCATATTCAGGTCACAGATAAACCAGAGGGGGTAGAGTATGTATGCCTTCGTAGGTTTAGCAGTCAAATTGATGCGGGAAGGTGGATCCCTTGTCCCACAAACAAGGGAGTCTCATACACCGATTTGGTGTTTGGCCGTGACCTTTTATATAGATATATCTAATATATATAATATATATATAAATATTATATATATTTTTATATAAATATTAAAAAAAATCTAAAACATGTATTATCAAGATTTTAAAATTAAAAAAAGGGTGTTTCTATATAGATGTGAATTTTCTATAAATATAAATAATTATATGAAGAACTGATATGAATCTATTTTAATTTAAGATTTTACTATAATAAAGTTTATCGATATGTAAATCTTTCTTCAAATTATTTTCTTTTTGAGAGATTTGATCTGTCTCGGCTATTGGTAGATTCAAAATTAAAATTGATCCATAATCCATGTTGATTTTTAATAACATTTTTTTTGTCAATATTATTATTGCCACTAGAACAGAAATAGATATATTCGATAAAGATGAGAATAGTGGTTAAAGAAAGTACAAAAATGATCAGTATTAGAGTTAGACATGATAGTAATAGCCATAAGTTTTGTCCAATTCAAAACATTTTAATAAAATTATTGTTATGATTGTATCTAAATAATCATAAAATTATTGAATTTTTTTTATAAGAGTAAAGATATTAAATTTCAAATTTAAGTGGCTTATTGAAATGTTTTTATTCTATATACTATGATAATGATACATATGAAGTGTTATTGAAAATTTTCAAGATTTTTAATAACAAAAATTTAATACCAACAATTCTTAACAAACACGAACTCAAATAATAACATTACAAACAATGTATATACTCCCAAATGGAAATGGAGAATCTGAATATACATGTTATGACCATGGAAACAAATATCTTAATTTTAGACCCTGATTTTTAAGTAATATCACATTGCATATATATGTTGCATAGTCACCACATAGAATAAGAAAATTAGATGCTAAGGTATCTTCACATGACTATAGAACATGCCAAAGGGTAAGGACTCCCAAATAGAAATGGAGAATATGAATATACATATTATGACCCTGGAAACAAATATCTTTATTTTACACCCAATGTTTAGGTATCTAAGATCGTATATATATGTCAAATAGGCACCACATAGAATAAGCAAATTAGATGCTAAGGTACAAGAAAATGATTGGAAAAACAAATTTACATGCAATATCCACCTTGCATACTTGGTAAAGGAAGGAAAAATAAAAGTTCTCAAGATGTAAATCTCTAACACACGCAAGCCCCAAGCCCTAAAAAAAGGCATTAGAATACACATTATTAACTACAAATGTTTGAATATACTTGGTTACTATAATTTGTTTGACCAAAAAAATAAACATTTGGCTACAAAGAAAACCCATTCACATTTCTATAGCTGGTTGTGACAGATTTGGCGTCTTCGGCCATTCCAACAATTAAAGACTATAAAGAAACGTCTTGGGATATATAATGGAAATTTTTTGAACATAAAAATTGTTATTAAAAACCATTCACAAAAAAGCTCAAATTAGTTCAAGATTTCTACAATATAGATCATTATCATGATGATATAAATTAAGATTTTCCACATAATAAAAATGTATTAAAAATAAGATAGGCACAAGAGTTATAAAAATACATCCAAGTACATGTAACATAACCATTGTTATATATCTAGTTATCATTTCAATTTTAATAAGCATTCATCAAAATTAGCGATATCTACATATCTATTTCACATTTCAAAATTGATTTATGCTATCCATTTATCTTTCAAATATGGGATGATTTGCAATAATTCAGATTTATAAAAATTGAATTTTCCATCTTCTAAGGATGTAATTCTAGCATCCAATAAACAAAACATATTGATACAAAAGAAAGCTAAAAACGTTACATGACAAGATATTGAAAATAGAATCCTAAATTTCCCAAGATAGTTTGATATACAAGCCAATGAACCAAAGAAAAATAGTGAAATAAAAACTAAAACCAAGTATGTTGGTCAATGAACCAAAGGAAAATAGTGAAATAAAAACTAAAACCAAGTATGTTTGTCTTGGGAAAAAACCTAGCTAGTAAAGAATGTACAGAAGATCCATTTATTTGAGAGAACATGTAGAAAAATCAAACAAAGACCCATTGAGAAAATGTACAAAAATATTAAACAAAGCAAAGGTTGGAAATGGTCAAACGTACATAATGCAATTTTAAACAAAAATAACAACAATTATAATCTTGGACACCATAGGATGGATAACAAATGAATTAGGATAAAATCTGATGCAGGAGCATGAGGCTTTAGGACAAAAGGCTTCAACTTATTCCAAAAATCTAAAAACAATTTACAAGCAAAGGAGTGGGGTCCTTTAGCTGTCAATTTACGAAGCTTTCTAGTTAGGATTTGAACTAGAATCCAAGATTTGGATTATCATGTAATAAATTTTAGAAGTTAGATGTAGTGGAGATTCTCGAGGAGAATATTATGCAGATTAGGTAGGATTAATTAATTCTATCCTTCGATTTAGGATCTGGTTGTTAATAAACTAGTACTTATGTAAGTTCTAAATCAATGTAAGGGGATTTTGACTGATTCGGCTTGTTTTGCCATATAAGATTTAGTTGCAGAAAATATCTCTCTGTGTCTTTCCGTGTAGATTTGGTCAATCCCAGAGGTGTTGCATCCCTCCGTAATATCACTGTGTTTATTTGAATTTCCAGTTCAGTTTTGAAACTTCAAGTATTGTGTGATCGAGTTTAATCACTTTTCGCGTGTATTGACAGTTGCGGGGGTTCAAAGTGTATGCGTTCCTTGATTGGGTTTGAAGTGTCGTATTCATCCTTAGCCATTGATTTCATTTTCAACGCCTTATTATCAGTCAACTGCGGGGGTTACCCTAGTGTAAGTCGTAGTCTAATTAGAAGTCACGCGAGCCGAAGGATTTCATGTCCCCCATTATCTGGTGGATATCGGGCATAAAAACGAGCGGACGTTAACTCAAGGATCAGAACCAACATCAATTAAATTACAGTTCATAAATTCCATCGACTCCGTCCAAAAGAGTTTAGCACGTGAGGAAAGCCAGACCCGAACTTAATTAAATTGAGGATTTATAAATGTCATCGGGTCCGTGAGGTCGGATGAATGTCATTCAAATCTCTGAGCAATGTCACGGTAACTGTCAGATCACTATGGGTGTTGTCCGTTGGATCACTGGGTAACATCACATCGCAAGGTTCAAGAGTGGAAGACCTTGGTCTGGCGGGTTGCGAAATGCGACATGCGATTGAAGCACGGCGATAAATATTGCATCGAAACATTTCCAAATAAAGAACCTGCTGGTGAGCGTGATTTCGATATGCGATAGTTAGGAGGTTTGGTGGATATTTGGTGGTTCGACTAAATTAGCGGTTCTGCTAATTTAGCAGAGTTTCTAATTCTAGAGATAGATGAGTGATACTCCGAGAGAATTTGAAGAAGAGATTCAGCCTGAACTAGAGGAAATTGTTTCCGGTATTGAACGGTTGTCCCTCTCGCTTGCACCCCGGCCACCATTTGTGGTATCAATGCAGCCTATTGACATTGCACAGGGTCTTAAGGATCAGAGAAAGAAATCCACCATGGCTTTCAGAGTTGGAAGAGGACATGGTAGAAGAGGAAGACTTGTTGCAAATGTTGAAGTGATGAAAGTTGTGCAACAGATGCAAGCCAGATTAGAAGCAACGGAAACAGGGAGAGATGCAGATGTTGGTGATGTCAGTGAACATGAAGCTGAAGCTGCAGAAGAGGAGGAACCTGTAGAAGTTACTCCTGAGATGAGGTTCTTGAAGTCAGTGTTGAAATCCACATCTAGACCCAAAACTGAGGTTTCAACTTATGCAAGAGGATTAAATATTGAGGAGATGATAGAGTGGATAAATGACATGGAGAAATCCTTCGATTATGAAGAAACAGAGGATGAAAAGAAGGTGAAGTTTGTTGTCACGAAGTTGAAAGGACATGCAACACTTTGGTGGGATGGAGTGCAGGAAGAAAGAAGAAGACTTGGCAAACAACCAATTAAGAATTGGAATAGGATGGTGGAAAAACTGAAACGTAAGTTTCTGCCAAGTGATTACCAGCAAATATTATTTAGACAGATGCAGAATATTAGACATAGGTCTATGACAATAAAGGAATACACAGAGGAATTCTACAAGGTGAGCATAAGAGCTGGGAAAATCCAAGATACAGATGAGAAAGTTGCCAGATATGTGAATGGTCTTAGAATGGACATTCAAGATGAGATAAGTGTACTGTCTCCCAAAACCATAGAAGAGTCTTATCAGATGGTATTGAAAGCTGAGGAAAAACTCATGAGGAAGCAGTCTACCAGAAATAGAGGTACTTTTCGAGGAAGGGGAAGACAAGGTGGTAGAGGAAGGTCTACAACAACTAGTGATGGAGCTAGTAGTAGCTCAAGTCAGCATGCACCCACAGGAGGTGATGCAAGTGGAAGAGGGAGTTTTTCCAGAGGAAGAGGAGGCAGAGGTAGAGGAAGAGAAGTTAGATGTTACAGATGTAACAAGCTGGGACACAAAGCCTATGAGTGCCTATAAAATGCAGGAACATCTCAGAGAAATGCAATTGTTGCTTAGAATGAAAAGGAAGTAGCAACGATGACAGAAGAAGAAAATATACCAGAGAGAGGAGAATCTTTGGTAGTTAATAAAGCATTGCTAAAGCCAGCAAACGAAGTTTTTGAACCAGCACAAACGAAGGCCTTGTTCAGGACTGTGTGCAAGGTTCAAGGAAAATGTTGTCAGATGATAATTGATAGTGGCAAAACTGATAATTTGGTCTCTACAGAAGTGGTGGAGAAATTGAAATTGAAGACAAAGAAACATCCAACACCTTACAAGATGTCATGGCTATAAAAGGGACATCAGTTGTTAGTAAATGAATAATGTGAAGTGGAGTTGCAGTTGGGCAAGTATAAAGATAAAATTTTGTACGATGTGATGCCTATGGATGTATGTCATATATTGTTGGGTAGACCATGGTTGTATGTTAGAGGAGCTATGCATGATGGAAAGAAGAACACCTACAAATTCAACAAGGATGTTACCAATCATACATTGCTGCCAATAGAAGAAGAAGATACATCGAAGAAACCTGAACCAAAGACCCTTTTGTTGAGTGGAAAGGAGTACTTACAGCAGATAGAAGAAAATGAGGTAAGTTTTGCATTGGTTTGCAAACCCAAGGTAATAATTACTTCCACAAAAGTTTCTGATTTACCAATTGAAATTCAAGAGATGTTGGACAATTATTGTGATATCATTGTAGATGATTTTCCTGATGAGTTACCACCCATTAGAAAAATCAGTCATCACATAGATTTGATTCCAGGAGCAAATCTACCTAATAAAGCAGCTTACAGGATGACTCCCACAGAGAATGAAGAGATCAGGAAATAGGTTCAGGAATTGTTAGACAAGGGACTGGTTAGAGAAAGTTTGAGTCCTTGTGTAATGCCAACAGCGTTGATCCCAAAGAAGGGTGGAGGTTGGAGAATGTGCACTGACTCGAGAGCAATCAATAAGATAACAATCAAGTACATATTTACTTTACCTAGAATCGAAGATTTGATGGATTGTTTGAGTGGAGCTAGGTATTTTACAAAGTTAGATTTAAAAAGTGGTTATCATCAACTCAAAATTAGAGAGGGAGATGAGTGGAAAACTGCTTTTAAAACCAATGAAGGATTATATGAGTGGATGGTAATGCCTTTTGGAGTGTCGAATGCCCTTAGTACATTTATGAGACTTATGAATGAAGTTCTAAAGGAATTTATGGGTAAGTTTGTAATAGTATATCTGGATGATGTATTAGTTTACAGTAGGTCTAAGGAGGAACACATAAGACATCTGAATTATGTCTTACAAAGGTTGCAGCAAGAGAAGTTACTGCTAAATTTAAAGAAGTGTTCATTCATGAAGGAAGAATTGGTGTATTTGGGTTTTGTTGTTTTTGCTGACGGGTTAAAGATGGATCTAGAGAAGATCAAAGCTATCATGGAGTGGCCTTCACCAAAAAGTGTCTTTGAGGTAAGAAGTTTTCATGGTCTTGCTAGTTTTTATAGAAAATTCATAAGGAACTTTAGTAAGATCAATGCTTCTATTATTGACACAGTAAAGAAGGACAAACAACGATTTAGATGGACTGCTAAAGCAGAAAGGAACTTTCAGCTGTTGAAAAAGAAGATTACTGAAAATCCTATTTTGGTTTTGCTTGATTTTAATAAACCTTTCCAAGCGAAGTGTGATGCTAGTGGAGCTATTTTGAGTCAGAAGGATAGGCATGTAGCTTATTTTAGTGAAAAGCTAAACCAGACCAAGAAGAAGTATTCTTCTTGTGACAAGGAGTTTTATGCAGTGGTGCAATCTTTGAAGAAGTGGAGACATTACTTGATGTCCAAGGAGTTTATACTGTATTCAAATAACCATGCATTGTAGTACATTATGCAACAACCAAAACTTAATCAGAAATATGCCAAATGGGTAAAGTATCTTCAAGGTTTTAATTTTGTCCTGAAACATATAAATGGCCAATCAAATAAAGTAGCAGATGCCTTAAGTAGAAGAAACATACTACTTCAAGAAAGTCAAATTCAAGTGTTGGGTTTTGATTTTCTTAAGGAATTGTATGAAAAAGACTTAGATTTTAAAGAGCCATTTGAAGCTTGTAAAAATCTTGTTTTGTTAGACAGAAGTAAGTGGCTTGATTATTTCTTACAAGATGGGTTGTTGTTTAAAAGAAATCAGCTGTGTGTACCAAATTGTTCTATGAGGGAAAATTTAATCAAGGAGAAACATAGTGGTGGACTTGCAGGACATTTTGGTGCCGAAAAGACTTATGAGCAGTTGAACAGGTTCTATTTCCTGGTCGAAGATGAGGACTGAAGTGGAGAAGTATATGAAAAATTACAAAGTTTGTCAATATGCAAAAGGAAGAAGCCAAAACACCGGGTTGTATGCTCCATTACCTATTCCAGATAAACCTTGGGATATGGTAAGCATGGATTTTGTTTTGGGCTTACCAAAAACTCAAAGAGGAAATGATTCAATATATGTTGTGGTTGACATATTTTCAAAAATGGCACATTTTATTCCATGTTACAAAACCAGTGATGCTACTCACATTACTAATCTGTTTTTCAAAGAGATTGTAAGATTGCATGGGTTACCTAAGAGTGTTGTCTCAGACAGAGACTCCAAATTTGTTGGACATTTTTGGAGAACATTGTGCAAGAATCTTGGAACTAAACTGAGTTTCATTTCTGCTTATCATCCTCAGACGAATGGACAAACTGAAGTTGTAAACAGAAGCTTGGGTAATCTTCTAAGAGGTCTTACAGGTGAACATCCAAAACAATGGGATCAAGTATTGACACAGGCTGAATATGCATATAATGAATCTCCTAACAGGAGCACAGGGCAGAGTCCATTCCATATTGTTTATGGAATGCACCCAAGGGGAGTGTCTGAATTAAGAAATCTAGGAAAATCTGAGATGAGAAGTGCTGAAGGGGAAGATTTTGCTTCAGAGATGCAAGCAATCCATGAACAGGTAAAACAACAACTACAGGACAACAACATCAAATACAAGGGCGGAGCAGATTTAAAGAGAAGAGAAGTTAACTTTGAAGTTGGCGATTTGGTTTTAGCACACTTGAGGAAGGAAAGATTTCCAAAAAGGGAGTATAATAAACTAAAGTTTAAGAAAATTGGACCATGCAGAGTCTTGAGAAAATTTTCTGCAAATGCATATGAAATTGAATTACACCTTGATATTGGAATATCTCCAATTTTTAATGTTACTAACTTATATAGGTATGAAAAGGAACAGGCATATGACACAACAAAGGATCGAGAAGAACAAGAGATTGATTGGGCAAAACAATTACCTACAACAAAAGAATTGCAGCTAGAGAGGATTCTGGACAAGAAATTGTTAAAGAAGACAAGGGGATAGGAGTATTTTCAATATTTGGTCAAGTGGAAAGATCAACCAATTGATGATGTTACCTGGGTAACAGATGACATGCTACAGAAATTAGGCAGTTTTGAAAAAGAGCTCATGGACAGGAGCCCATGAAGAATTTTGTCCTCAGGAGTCTGATGCAGGAGCATGAGTCTTTAAGAAAAAAGGCTTCAACTTATTCCAAAAATCCAAAAACAGTTTACAAGCAAAGGAGTGGGGTCCTTTAGCTGTCAATTTACGAAGCTTTCTAGTTAGGATTTGAACTAGAATCCAGGATTTGGATTATCATGTAATAAATTCTAGTAGTTATATGTAGTGGAGATTCTCGAGGAGAATATTATGCCGATTAGGTAGGATTAGTTATTTCTATCCTTCGATTTAGGATCTGGTTGTTAATAAACTAGTACTTATGTAAGTTTTGAATCATTGTAAGTGGATTTTGACTTATTCGGCTTGTTTTGCCATACAAGATTTAGTTGCATAAAACATCTCTCTGTGTCTTTCTGTGTAGATTTGGTCAATCTCGAAGGTGTTGCATCCCTCCGTAATATCACTATGTTTATTTGAATTTCCAGTTTAGTTTTGAAACTTCGAGTATTGTGTGATTGAGTTTAGTCACTTTTCGCGTGTATTAACAGTTGCGGGGGTTGGAAGTGTACGAGTTCCTTGATCAGGTTTGAAGTGTCGCATTCATCATTAACCATTGATTTCATTTTCAACGCCTTATTATCAGTTAACTGTGGGGGTTAGCCTGGTGGTAAGTCGTAGTCTAAGTAGAAGTCTCGTGAGCCGAAGGATTTCATGTCCCCTGTTATCTGGTGGATATCGGGCGTAAAAACGAACGGACGTTAACTCAAGGATCGGAACTGACATCAATTAAATTATAGTTAATAAATTACATTGGCTCCTTCCAAAAGAGTTTAGCACGTGAGGAAAGCCGGACTTGAACTTAATTAAATTGAGGATTTATAAATCTCATTGGGTCCGTGAGGTTGGATGAACATCATTCAAATCTCTGAGCGATGTCAGGGTAACCGTTGGATCACTATAGATGTTGTCCGTTGGATCATTAGGCAACATCGCATCGCAAGGTTCAAGAGTGGAAGACCTTGGCCTAGCAGGTTGCGAAATGCGACATGCGATTGAAGTGCACCGATAAATATCGCATCGCAACATTTCCAAATAAAGAACTTCCCGGTGAGCGCGATTGGGATATGCGATAATTAGAAGGTTTGGTGGATATTTGGCAGTTTGGCTAAGTTAGCGGTTTTGCTAATTTAGCAGAGTTTCTAATTCTAGAGATAGATGAGTGATACTTCGAGAGAATTTGAAGAAGAGATTCAGCTTGACCTAGAGGAAATTATTTCCAGTATTGAACGGTTGTCCCTCTCGCCTGCACCTCTGCCACCATTAACAACACCAAAACGAGGAATGGCAATGGTTGAACACGCGTTATAACTCTAATGGTGATAGCCATATTCCCCACAACCACTCTCATGCTTCAATGTCCATAATCCCTTTTGGCTTGTCACTTAGCACACCACGCCTTCTGTTAAACACACATGGGGAGCGAGAGAAATCTGAAAGATAAAACATGCAATACAATTTTTATTCACAAATGATGTATATTTATGGTACATTATGTGACCATTGGGATTCACATCCCAAGGTCTCTTGGACTCCTTTTGTTCATTCGGCTTCCACACTAACCCATTTAGGATTAGGTGTCCAACATTCCCCCCCTTAATCCGAAGGGTTATGTATGAGTCCAAGAAGAGAGCTGTAATACAAAATGTGCAAATATGCATGGCAGCACAAGGCTGAATGTGCTCTCTGAAATGTTGGTATAATAGGGCGGTGGTTTAAGGATGGCCACCAACACTGGAACACTTAGTGCAGTTCCCGGAACTCTTCCAAAACTGGCAAGAAGCTGGAGTCTTTTGCTAGAGGAAGTGATCCTATTGTTTTAAAGAGGGAAACCTTCAACCATTAAAGGGAGGTCTCACCCCGCATAAAAGGTAAAACTTCAACCTGAAAAGGGAAGTTTCAACCTGTGATGGTTTAAGGATGACCAACAACTCTGGAATGCTTAATGCAATTCCTGGAACTCTTCCAAAACTGGCAAGAAGCTGGAGTCTTCTGCTAGAGGAAGTGTTCTCAATTGTGTTCCTGGAACTCTTCCAAAACTGGCAAGAAGCTGAAGTCTTCTGCTAGAGGAAGTGTCCTAGATTGCCTACTGAAGGCATGTTCACGGACATCTGTGTCTCTGGCTACAACTCTAAAACTGGTGTGGCAAGTTGTGGCTCAGGCTCGCTTGATGTGACTTTGAAGCTTGTAGATGACCATCATTTCCCCCCCTGTCAGATACAAGGTGAGATGATGGAGAAAACTCAATTGCAAGACTGTTCAATATTCTGAAGCAAGTTATGACATGTGTTTGGAATATCTTCTTGGTTGTTGATGCCCATTGCCAAGAAGCGATCCATCCTAGATGAATCTTTGTTCTTGCAGGACGTTTGTTTTTGAAGCATATGTGTGAAGAATGGCTAGTTTTATGGCAGTGCTTACATGGATGAAGATCAAAACAGTGATATTTCAGATGGCCAACTCGATCACAGTGTTGGCATTTCACGATCTGTTGTTGTTGTTGCTGTTGTGGAAGAGGAGCAAAGTTTGGAACAGCTGAAGTTGAACTGTCATGAGGAGCAGGTGAACTGTCATGAATGAATCCAGCACTCTGAAACTAAATGGGCTTGGCATAGTCTGGAATATGAAAGGACAAGTCCTTGTCATATCCAAGACTAGTTTTGTGCTTGTTGTGGACAAGCTGTTCCCAAGGTCTGATGATGGGCTTGGGAAGTGCAGACTGAACTTTTGCATCTGCATGTACAACTGTTGCATTATTAACTTGCTGCTGATGGGTGGTTGTCTCAATGTTCTGAACAAAAACAGGTTCAGAATGACTTCTCTACTTTAATTCTTCTTGCTGAAGCTGAGATTCCAATTGCAAAAATTCAATGTTTTCTTGTACATTTTTCAAACAGATTTGAATGTCTGCAACAATGGCTTTATCAATCATAATTGTATTGTCCATGGTAGAGTGTATTAGAGTATTCAATAATTCTAATACAATACCCATTCTATCCATGATCTCAGCTTATAGCATATAATGCTGTAAAAAGTTCCAAAATGTAACGCTGTCAACAAAATCAACCTGTTGTAACGATACTATGTAAAAAGGGTCTGAAAGTATGCCAAGTATGAAAATCGAAGTGCTGCAAACAAGACTGTAAACTGCCTGAAAACTGAAAAATGTATAAACTAGCAACCATTCATCATCCTGAAAATAATCAAAAACCTTATTTTATTATGAGATGCCACCTTCCTCTTGTTACTACTCTACTTGCTAATTTTTTCTCAGCGTGCTGATCGATTCTGTATACAATGTGAGAACCTTTTCTTCTTTATATATATAAATCCAAAAAGAATTCCATCGTTTGAATTATAAAATCATCTTCATGATTGTCATTTGATCTGTGACAACTTCAATTACAACTCAGACAAGGAAAAAGAACACTCATATACAAGCTCGAACTTGCAGCAATCTTAGAATCTGTGATAGAAAATAGAACTCAGTCCTGTATTAGTCATAGTAAAAAATCGGACCTGTATTAGTCATAGTAAAAAGTCGGACTTCTCGTGAAAATAAATTCGATGACTCAATTTTCTAGAAAGCCTTCTAAATCATATCCTGAAAGCAATATTGTCCTCTACTACAGGCGGCCCGTGTGGACTGTCTCCAAACAGAGCATCGTCAAAATCATTTGTTGTAGCAATTGCATAAGGGTAGGACATTCAACAATATTGCCATAAATATGACAAGAACCTGCATCTTAATCTCAAAGACCCCATGGACAGATTTTACAGAAATCTGTTCTATCGTAAGCCAAATACTTGATATTTTATTTAGATGATAGAGACAAGGTAAAATTTCCAAGAGTCGCCAAACCACAGTGCACTGGATAAGTGGATAACCAAATACAAACGAAATTTTGAAACATATACCTTTTGCATCCAAAAAAAAATCAATTTTGCAACAAAAATTTTAACCATTTCTCTCCAACCCAATCATCTTGTTTTAGCTTGATTTCATCATTCTTTTGTTCAAGAATACTAACCGCCTATTTCTATTTTACAGTCTCCTTCGGCATATATCTCTGCTGTTTACTTGCCTTGTCACGGAACTCGGGATGAAGATCCCAACAACTATCAACCAAATGACCACTTCGACGATGATGTGTGCAAAAGTTCTGCACTTGCCACTTCATCTTGCCATTATCTTTCCTCTTATGAAATACCACGTGATCAAGTTATCCCCTAGAATGAAACTTCTGAAATATGAAACGACTTGATGCCAATGATTCAATGTACCTAATCAAGATTTCTCTAAGCTAATGGTAACAATATACCTAGTCACAAAATGGACCCGGCGTTAACAACATTGCGATAAATTTTCTATAATTTTCTGAACAAATTTAAAGCCTCTTTACAAACTGCATATATGGTTTTGCAGCGCGGCCTTTACAAACTGCGTCCACACATTAAACCCGATTGTTTAGTAGAACTCGACTTATTTCACTATGCGATCGTCTTCACGCCGTGGCTCCTCAGTGTTTTGATTGATTCTACACGACGTATCTTCACACACCAAATTCACGGCTCCCTTCCGCGGAAAGTGGCTAGGGTTTTCTTTCATCCAGGTTACAACTCAATTTCTTTGAAAAAAACAACACAAACTCGCGTCTTTAAAATTGTGACCCGATTCCTCTTTGCAAAAAACGCGGTCGCCACCAAACTTCTTCTGCAAACTCGAAACAATGGCTATTTACTCCGCCTCACTTTGATTCGTTCTTGAAACAAGCAACTTTCCTCCTGCATAGAAAACAGAACACCTCCGTCTTGTCATCTTCTTACTCATCGACGACCTTTCCTTTGCCTGGCTTCTTTACAACGCTTTCAGGCTTTCTACAAAATGTGACTTCCTAATGCAACTCTGGCTGTTGATTTGGCTCATGATGCTGGAGCGCGACAATGGTTCTTCTTCGTTCCGAGATATCATAAGAAATGCGCTCGGGCTAACAGACTGACGGCGTCTGGTCACTGGAAGGCCACCGGTACATACAGAGCGGTTCGCAACGAGCTATTTCAGTGCATCGGTCAGGAGAAATACTATATTCATCTTGATTGTGAATATTCTCAGCAATAGAAGTGCCAAATCTAGTATTAGAGTTGTGATGCATCTATAGCTTAACAACATCTGCTTTAATATCGAATATTAATTTTGTTGTTTGTCAAAGATTTCGTTCACTGATTACAGGGCGGATGAACTATTAACAGCGGCATCTCAAGAATTTTGCCTGGCCGTCGCCGTATTGCTGGAACCACAAAACTCAATCTTTGCCTTTCAATGGAGTTTCTGCGCAGGCGGATTAAATTGAATCTGTTGATCGATCTCGCTTAGGCGACTGTTACTTCTTCATTCTTAGTTCTCGATCTTTACGTTCAATCTTCAGGCACGCGTTTCTCATTCAGTCAGCGTTTTTGCAGGCAACGTTACCATTTCCAGCGTTGTCAGGCAGCTTTCCTTCCGGCGTTCTTGTCCGGCACCATTTCAATAATGTCAGAACAGCGTTTAATAATGAGGTGCAGTGCAGGTGTGGCAGAGGCAGCATTTCCTTCAGGCAGTGGACAGAAGAGCAGGCAGTGGACGGAGCGTTAATGGACAGAGCCCAAAGGCGCTAGAACGGTTTTGTATTTTGAACGAATTCAGGCAGCGCAGGTGTAACAAAGGCGTTATGTCAGATAGCGGTGCCAGAGGAGTCAGGTACGCAGTCTTCAGGCAGGCAAACGTTTCCTTCAGGTGTGAAGACTGGGCCAGCACTATTCAAGGCAACTCAGATCAGTTGCTCAGTGAAACAGGCCACTCATCATGGCTCTGATACCATGTTAAACAGACATGGTTAACGAGAAACAGATAGAAATATAAAGCATGCATTGCAATTTTATTAACAAATTGATATACATTTATAGTACATTTGGTGACCGTTGGGATTCAGATCCCAAGGTCTCTTGGACTGCTTTGTCCATTCGGCTTCCACGCTAACCCTTTAGGATTAGGTGTCCAACAGAATGCATTTTAATCGTTCAATTTTCGAGCAGTATTTTGGACATAAATATATATCGGATTATATATATTTAGAGTTGTTCTGTATTTTTTAATTGACTACTTTGAATTTTTTAATGTGATTAACCGCAGATCCATTTTAACTGTTAAATTTTCTAGCGTAGTAAATGTATTTAATGATATATTATTCATTTCATATTGTCTACCATTAATATTATTACATTGGATCTTTCTAAGGAAATTTATATTATTACATTGTTAAATACATATAACTTACTTAATTGTTTTTATTTTGATCCATTTAAAACTACTAAATTTTAGAAATTAAACATATATTTAAAATGAAATAACAAATAGTATATCACATTATCCTTACTCCCTTTGTTCACTTAATTATAACACTCCAATGTAAGTAATTATATAATGATAGAATGATTTTAGATATTAAACATATATATGAAATAAAATAACAAATATTATATCACATTATCCTAACTCCCTTTGTTCACTTAATTATAACACTCTAATGTAATTAATTATATCGAGTGCATTTAATC